>JBBPRR010001261.1:0-11897 GCA_038093115.1 Hortiboletus flavorubellus | reverse complement strand
AGGATATAGTATTTAATTGCTGCCGTCAGAGTTTACGCATCGATGTATCCCGGCGCTGGAGAGAGTTGGAGACGAGGCATCGAACACCGGGAAACTAGACGAAGCGATTGCAGCTTACTGTGTTGTGCTGGCGCTCGGTCCCTCAATCCCGAACGCTGTACTGGTAAAATGGGCGAAAATGGTGCTCAGTTGTGGCTCAGCTGACGAAGCACTAAGTGCCGCAATCAAGGTATATTCTCTGTGATGGCTCAAAGATGGATTGTAACGCTTTTTCGGTTTAGTTCAAGATTCCGAGGTTTGTCGTATACCGCGTCATTTGCGACACTCTAGAACGGGATGGTCGACTCACGGAGGCACTTGAGTGTTTCCGACAAATGCAGAACGAGGATGTGGGCGTGCACGACGAGCGATCGGAATGGGAACTTGGTGGGTGGTTGCAGCCACAAACACCCGTGACCCATGGCACCCTGACATTGAACATCAGACTTTAAAGCACGCTGTATGAAGGGATTAGAACGGAACGGGGATGTCGCCATGGACTCTGCGTCATATGAAGACGCTGTTGCCCATTATTCTACAGCACTGAGCCTGGATCCTTTATCGGTAGCCCTCTTAATCAAGCGAAGCAAAGCACGAGCTGGGAATGGATCATGGGAAGATTCGTTGCAGGATGCCAACGCGGTATGTGTATCCCAATGTACATGGGAGTAAACAATCAATACGATCCCAGGCTATCAAACTTGATCCATCATCTCCAATTGGCCATGAAAGAAAGCACGCAGCACTACTTGGTACCCGCCGCTACGCCAAAGCGATCGATGCGCATAGCGATATGCTTCTGATGCTTGAACAATCGCCTGATCCTGTTACCCGGGGTAAATATTTTCCGATCTTACATGAAAGCATCGTCTAAGCGTCCCATCTCTCGCAGGATTGCGTAGAAACTACGTGAGCCCATCGCAGACGAAGGCGGCTGTTCGCAGCGCCATTAAGCGCACTCAGCGGGACGCTCCACTTGTCCTCGTTAACACGGAGACTGGCCGTCTTTGTGACCAGCGCGAGCGCATGGACGAATTTGAAGCTGATCCAAAATTTATGGAGCTTGTTGCATCCACGACAACAAAACTCGACAACTCTCGCATCCGGCAAGTGGTCCAAGAATACTCCCGATACGCCACGTTCTCGCATACTTGGGAAGGAGCCGAACCGCTGTTCCAAGACGTCGTTCGCGGATCAGTACACAAACTCGCAGAATCCCCCACAGTCCTGAAGTTGGTGATGTTCTGTTCGACGGTGCGGGAGGCTGGATTTCGCTGGGCATGGTGCGATACGTGCTGTATCAATAAAGCAGACGGCTCGGTGCTTCAAGAATCCCTGACTTCAATGTTTCAATGGTATCACGGTTCATCGCTCACAATCATTCACCTCAAGGGTGTACTATCGGACTCGGAACTACTGGGTGCTCTCGAGAGGAGTTTGTGGAACACGCGCGCATGGACGTTGCAAGAGTTCTTTGCATCTCAGGTCATCCGTTTCTACACCGAAGATTGGAAGCCTTATCTACCTGGGGAGAACGTGTACAACCACAAGGATTCGCCTGCCATCATGGCAGAGATGGCGCGTGCGACTGGCACCGATGTAGACGTTCTCCTTTCTCTTCGTCCAGGCTCAGACAATGTACGGCAGAAACTATGTCTTGCTGCGACACGCACTGCTACGAAACAAGAGGACATGGCCTACTCACTGTTTGGCATATTCGACGTCTCTCTCTCAGTCACATATGGCGAGGGGCAACAACGGGCTGTGGGTCGCCTGCTACAAGAGGTGTTGACTCGGTCGGGCGATGTCAGCATTCTAGCGTGGACAGGAAAGGCGTCGGACTATAATAGCTGCCTTCCTGCAGAGATATCTGTGTATCGCGCGCCAGTGTCACCCTATGTCCCATCGCCAGTCGAAGATGGTGAGATGGTCAAGTTGGTGACGAAACTTCGGACGTCGTCGAAAAACTTGGATTCGATTACGATGCTATACGACCGAGTCGTCGTTCTCCCTACCCCGCGTCTGGTTAGCCGCCGATTGAGCTTATCTTGCATCATGTTTCCACTGAGTGGTCCGTTGGTCGCAAGTGGCGATCCCCCCCAACGTGTTTATCACACCATGACATCTACTTTTGGGAACGTCGAGATCAAGACGGCAGACGACTTGTCTAGCCTGAACAATCTAGTGCTCGTGCATCCATGGCTCCAGTGTCTCCTCGATCCTGTTCTCCCATTCGAGGATGACGCTGAACCGTTTAGCCCAGTCGACGGGGATAGCGAGGACGGCGATTCGGATGCTCCGTTCAGCAATCCACATCCTTCTTTGCCATCGTATACCCCGTCGCCTTCACACCATACTACCCCACGACTTGACAAACTTACGAGAGCAATACGGCTTTTAGTGCGGCTCAGACAGCCTTTTGGCGCGCTGCTTCTCGTTCCTCTATCTTTCAACGAGTACAAGCGTGTTGCCCCTGATCATCCTATCGTCGTGCAACTAGTCAAGGGCATTTCACCACGCTATCTTGCACAAATGATACGGATGCCAGATATCTTGTAATTGCTTCACGTACTATGGTTGCATACGGGTTGCATTTCGGACATCAGATACAGACACCCTCGCCCTCGTCGAGCATGTACCACCCCAATCTCTAAAGTTCTGTTGACGGGAGCTTCTTGAGCATAGCCTGGGTGTACCTGAAGGATCGAACGTGTGTTGTGGAAAGAGTGGTGTGGGAGCTGATCAAAATGGTCTCAAAAGGTACTCTGTGGGGGTTTCGCAGACGGCGAAATCCCGACGATCGGCTGTGGTGCATCCTCTGAGCTGCCCGCCAGACGTTGGACAGACCTAGCGACATTGTCTTGCAAATGTCGGAGCAAAAATTTAGAGGCAGAAACCCATTATGTCGGTAGTCCAGGTCCAGTCCAGTGTCGATCGAATTAAACAATGAGATACGAGCGGGGAGGAAGCGGTCGCGTTTGAGGGCGATCGTGCGTCAGTTTATCGTGCGATGGTGGGGCTCAGGCTCATGGCATGTCTGTTCTCGACAAGGTAATCGATTTCAAGGCCATCGTCAATAAACGTTCATCTCGTGTCGAGTGGTAGTCATACCAGACTACTAAAGACTCGTTGGAGTGGGGGTCTTGAAGCTCGAAAAGTTAAACTGTGTGCACCGAGCTGCCTGGCTGTGAGGACACCGGGGGAGGGGGGGTGGCGCTGACGTGTTGTCGCTGTTGGCTTGAACGTGCTTTTGTGGGCTTCGTCCTCTGTTGTTGATAGGCGACGTCATGGCGACGTCATGGTCAGCATAATTTATTAGGTCGGTTCATTTCCAACTCCGGCTAGGCAGTATGCTGGGTACACAGCCACTGCGGGACAGATCGACTGCGGCGCGTTCATCAGGTGGTGCTGAGACGGACTGCGCTCCAGCAGCGACGACGACGTACATAAAGCTGAACGGTGCGTAGCGTTGCCAAGATCTCCCCAATCATGACGCACTCACTCCAGCTCGACTCTGGTGACGCGGAGCAGGTCAATAACCCGTCGAGTCCACCTTCAAACGCCCAAGCTCCACCGTCGTCGACAGCGCCAGCGAGAAACCCCCAACGAGACGACGCCGATTCCGTGTCTCGTGACGACGCCACTGTCTGGCAAGACCGCGATATGATCCTTTCCCCTACGCCCCCACCTCAGCCTGCCCAACCAATACCCGCGCAGCCAGTGCAGGCGACCGACACGGCTCCCACAGACTCGGGGATCGCATCGCTCAAAGCCATCTTTCCCGATTTCGATGATGCCGTCATGTCTGTGAACCCGACTTTGGTCTCTGTTCTGGATCGCTCAATGTTTTTCATCTAGCCTTTCCGTCCTCGAATCGACGAATCAAGATCACGATCGTGCACTCGATGTACTCCTTGGGATGAACGATCCCTCGTTCGTTCCACCAAACCCACCCCCGTCGGAATCACCGAACCAGCAGTTCCAGTCCCCTCCATCCTCCGATGCCCAGCGTCTCTCACAAGAGGCGCTCGACGAGCAGCTTGCGCGGAGACTCGCTCTCGAAGAAGAACAGGTCGCCTCTCAGCCATGGCAGCCACAGGGCGTGGAAGACCAAACGAGATATCGGTCTTATCAGTCCCGACAGGGTGGGAGGAACGGCTGGGGTAGTCAACCCCAGGGTCAGCCACAGGCCCAAGGCCTAGGCGGAAAGGACACCATGGCAGAGTTCCAGGAAGGGTTCAATCGCATTGCTGAATGTACGTCTCCAGCATCATCATCATGGCTCACTTTGTCCTTTCTTGCTGACGCACCTCCCTTTTGATGACCCATTCGCAGCTGGGAGGAAGACATTTTCGTCCCTCGTGTCCAAAGTGAAAGCAAAGATGCAAGAATTTGACCAAGGTCAGGGACGGTCCCAGAACCAGAGCTTCCCTCCCAACCAACCCCCGCAAGGGGGTTCGGCATCGTATTACCCATCCAGTGCGCCTGGTCAGCATGGACGAGGCGCATACACACAACCATACCAATCTGCACACCCTGTGAACCCACAAAGACGGACGAGTCAATCACTGCCAGCTCGGATGGACACACATCCACCGTCTCCCCCGCATTCAGGGGTGTTGCGTCCTGCAGCTACAGAGCCTGCGCAGTCCGTGACCCCGCAGCAACCTTCATATTATGATCCCAACGCACGGGGGTACGATCTCTACGGTGATGACGTGGAGATCCAGCTCAACGACAGGACTACTCCCTCTGCCGCTGCCGCTGCTGAATCAGCTACCACGCACAGCCCAGCGACGCCGCCACCGCACGCTGATAGCCAGACTACCCAATCCCCTCCGTCAGACACGACTTCCGCGCCAGCATACGCTCCGCCCGTGTCGCCCGCACCCAATTCGGGGCTGCGTTCGGTCACTCCTCCCGCGAGAGCCATCTCCCCAACGATCACTGGTGCAAGGAGTACGACACCCGGCGCGCCGAGCAATGTCGATTTCAGTACGTACCCCCCCTTTCTGCCCCCAACTTCCTAGATTTCACTTATCGTTCCTTTCTCCACACGTTGCGTTCACAGGCAAGCTTGGTCTGTTGCCGAAACGACCGATATCTCTCGTGCGGCCGCAGTCCCCACCTGCCACCAACGCCGGTGCGCCGCGCGTGGCTGCTACGCCTTCGAAGAGCACGACAGACAGCTCGACCGACCGAGAAGAGCCCGAGTTTCTCGAGAATCCGTTTGAGGACCCGAGGTGAACAAGAAGACCTTGTTTATCCCTTTTTGGATTAGTTTCGTTAGACGTTCCTATTTTTTACGTTTCTATCTCTGTTCTTTCCGTTTTGACGTCGACGAGGTGCGTTAGCTAGCACTATTTAAGCTTACGTGGAACTATACAGACACCAGGTCTTCGTTCGTTACACGTACTATCGCGGATGTTGTAAACCCCGACTCTATGATCGTGTTTTTCGAACGCTAGTTGATCGTGACTCGGAAGGCACTTTCCATCCAAGTTCACGGCCATTGAGAAATCTATGTCTATGACGCCTTGTGCTGCCCCAGCACATCCCTTAGTCCTGCATCATCACATCCCCGCTCCCACCCGCTCCTGACCCATCCTGCTCCACAGGCACCCGCCACAACTCACTCCAGCGCGGATACACCCGCTTATACAACGCCATACACACCGTATCCATCTGCGTCACCGGCCCGTCGAAATACGCCTTGAAATACCCGTGCGTCCCGAGCGACTCCCGAACGTGTCCCGTGCGCCCATGCTTGGTGTGCAGCTGCACCGGCTTGAAATACGCCACGTCGTCGGGGTCGAAAAACATGTACCGCACCGTGGCGGTCTTGCGATGGACCCGGAACGGGTGCCCGGAGAGGACGATGCGTTTGGCGATGATGCGCGTCGTGTCGGGGTTGAGAAAGGTGCCCGTGGCGACGAGGTGGGGCGCTGTCAGGGTAGGGTGTCCACGCGCATGAGCATACCGACGTTTGGAGACGGGGGGGGTGGTTGGGCGCATATCGAACTCACCGTGTGCGTCCTCCGACTCTCGCAAGAGCGTGCACGGCTGTTTGCCAAATGCCACGGGTGCGTAGATGCTTGCGACGGCCGTCGTACCGTGCCACAAGAAACGCTCAAACTTGTGCACGTTGTTGGGGCCTCTGCCGCCTCCCCGCGTGTGTTGGCTGTAGATGGGATTGACGCGCAGACGACGGGGTCCGTAGCAGAGGATCAAAGGGTCCTGAATGTGATGGACGTCGGAGAGGTAAGCGGTTCTGGTCAGACAGGCGTCGTACCTTTGATTTGACGGATTCCGAGTACTCCGTGTTACGTTGTACGGTAAAGTGTAGGACCGTTTTCTTGTGCTCGTGTTTCAATAGACCGTAGAGAACGATCGGCGCATGCCTCGAATCGTTGGCTTCTTGCGGAACTCCTTCTAGATACGCAGTAACTCTCGTTCCAGGCTGTGGCATGTTCGACGTGGAGATGTAAAGGCGAGTGGACGAGGCTTACCTCTACGCCTTCGGTCTCCGCTGCCCGGGATACGTCCCGCTCCGTCCGCTTGAATTCTTCAAACTCGAATATTCTGGCGTATTCTTGGGGTAGGTTCTCGTATGGATCCCATGGGCTTGTCCGGAGGGAGCGCAGCCCACGGTACCGTGCAAACCGCGTACGCGCAGGGACTTCGCGGGGAGTGTCGATTTCGTCGGGGAATTCTTGGGCATCTCGTTCTTCTCGAGCTCGATTCCGCCAGTCTTCGAGTCTGGATAGACAGCGTGGATGAGTAAATATCAACGCAGAGAGAAAATGTTTCTGACTGTCTCTCCTCCTCCTCGGCATCAAGACCCTGGAACGCGACTACACTCTTCCTCTCGCTTTCGAGCTCCATCGCCTCGTCGATGGTTACCATTTCCTCCTCTTCCACACCTCCATTGTCTTGGTGATCGCTCTCTGCTTCTTCATCGCCATCTTCCTCGTCGGTTTCATCGGCGATCCAGGCAGCTTGGTATTCGCTCATGCCTTTTGGTATGCGCTTGATCCGTTTCGGCGTGGTCCCCTTTTTCGCATCGGGCACGTCGACGTCTTCCATACCCTCTTGACGCGTCGCCGCACCGGCCATCTCCTCTTCGGTAGGCCATGTCTGCTCATTCGCCATATCATCCGGAACGTTTGTTGAGATCATGGAGTCAGCCGTGGAGGGTACCCGTTCCGAGAGAACCCGAGGTTCGACCTCCATCGCTACGACCTTGTGGGCTTTCGATCGCGTTGCAGGCGCGGACACGATCTACCACGCATGGATCATTAGTCGACGCACGACGATCGAAAAGGAACGGGTACGCGCGCACCTGAGTCACTTGATAATCGCCAAAGTTGGGTAGATGCACGAGCCTGTTGGCGCTCAGACGACCGCCCCGTACGACGCCCGTCACCTTCAACGTGCCATCGTCCCATTCGGCGCTTTCGCCCACGACCCATGCTCTTCCCGTCCGCCATCGTACCTCACCAGGCCGTCCCTCTGACAGAGAGCGCAACGCACTCAAGGAATCGGAGGGCGAGGACAGGTCATATACCCGTCCCTGCAAAGGATCGAAATACTGGATGAAGGAAAGCAGGGATTTCAAGATGGCAGTGCGCGACTTTTGGTCGAGGGAAGACGTGGATGGGTCGGGTGGGATTGCAGACAGGACGGTCGGGAGGCCTTGGGCTTGTAGCGTGCGAAGAAGGGTGTCGCCTGCTTCGGGAACCTCGACAGTCGGACTGAGCAGGAAGAGAACGTAGTCGGCGGCTTTAGCAGCGTCGAGAGCTTCCCAGTGTCGGCCGTATCGGACGGGGATGAACTGAAGGGACGTCTTGAAGCGATGTACTCTGGGATGGAGATGGGTAAATGGTGGGCGATGAGTAGCGCAGCTGGAAGGCGTACTTTATCGTCCATAGCAGTGAATTCTCCTCGATACCGTCTATATCCTCCGTCACAGACGTTGCGAGCGCGCGGACAGCGTCAGCCGTACGGACGTCTTCACACAGGGGAATGACCGCAACGATGCGAGGAGCACCGTCCACACCATTGAATATGCGAGTAGAAGCGATGAGGGAAGCCCGCTTTGCAGCCTGTGCTTGCTTTTGTGTATTGCGCCTGTTCAGGCGAGCCTGTGCGGCGGTGCTCACCGCGGCTGATTTTGGGGAGGGACGCTGCGTACGTCCTGATGAAGGATGTGTGGGGTGACGAGAGTGCAGGAAAGATGAACGTTACCCTTGGCAAGCTCCTTGAGAGACGATTTCGTGGCGTGCTTTGATTTGAAAGGCTTGTTTTGCTGCGTGCGGGGAGTTGGATTGGAGAGATCAGCGGTCGATGGTGTGATCTCTGCGTACCTGCTTGAGCCCTGAGGGGCGATGGTGATGTAGAGCTTCGACCATGACGAGGCCACAGCACCGCGATCAAGTTTTGGATGGGTTACAGCAAAAAGTCGATAGGTATCAAGAACCAGCGAGAAAGTCCATCTGTCGGATCTGTTCGGAGGGTAATTTTGGGCGCTAAAACGGAGCGTGTGAAACTAAAGCCACCAGGACATTGTACCGAACAACGAAGCTCAGCGACACTGGTCATTCCAAGCTATGGACAGCATTTATAAAACGCTCCACAAGACGATTCTCGGTACGATACGTCTGCACTCGCGCCCTGCAAGTTGGCCATATTCCCGAGGCAACCACACGAGCCTCGGAGCAACCACACGAGCCTCGGAGCCGCCACTGACAGTACATATTTAGGTAAATAAAACGCTGACTTTTCGTTTTTCCACACAATTTTCAGAGCCCCACCCCAGTTCCAAAGCAGCGTCGTACTCCCCGAGGCTCGACGCAAAGATGCATCACGCCCTATTTATATCGGAGGTCTTCCGAGAGATATGCGGAATGATGGACCAATCATCTCTCCCGGCGGTCGCGCGGACTTGTCACGCACTCTATGACCCAGCTCTAGACGAGCTGTGGAGGGACCTGTATAGCATTTACCCCTTCGTGTATCTTTTGGCTCAGGCTATGCCCGGGGAGAACCAACAGGCAAGTCAAAATTCATACCTCTTGCCTGAATAAATTTGAACTCTGCGCTGCCGGTAGACTCCTGTCCAGTCTCTAACGTCGCAACAATGGACGACCTTGCGCAGATATTCAGCACGCACCCGTTCACTCTACATGTGCATGATTGATGACCTGCCTTATTTCGACCGATTCCCGTGTCTCTCCAACCCACCTGATCCCGACTCGTTCTTCCCAAACCTACGAACCGTCGCGTGGTATCCCGACAATCACCTTTCAATGCTACCCTTTTTCCGCCTTCTCTGTGGACCCGCATTGACCTCGCTATCTGTCGAGTTCGCTACAGACCCAGCCAGTCTCGCTATGGTGGCAGAGTTAGGAGTTTTGTGTCCGAACATCACCAACATATCAGTTTCCCCGTTGAACGACACTCTGAGCGATGATCTGGTGGACGCTCTATCGACATCGATATGTCACTGGAACGACCTCAAACACGTCGCATGTGACGACCTCACTGTTCCGGCCATAGAACACCTCAGCCAATCGAGGAACTTGGAATCATTGGCCGCGGGCGCTTCAGCGCGCATGTCGTCATTCTCTCAGACCCTCAGCGCCCACGAACTGTCTTTCCCCCGCCTCCAGCACCTTCACTTATACACGACACTACTGTCGACTACGACTACTTGCCTGAGGGGTCTCCGCCTAGGCTTGAAGGAGTTCAGGCTTCATCTGTTCGATGCAGAAGTGTTTCTCGGCTCGTCTTGTTTGCGAGACTTGTTTATGGCACTCGTGGATGCTTGTTCGCCTGCTTCGTTCATGAAGCTTTATCTCTGCATCATCTACCCATCCTTCCCATCTCCAAACTCTGCGTCGACGATACGCGACGTCAGACCTCTTTTCAGTTTCAGTCACCTCCGGGTTCTTTCGCTGGAGGGACTCTCCACGTTCACATTCGACGACGATGATATCGCGGAGCTGGCATCGGCTTGGCCCTACATCGAGGAGCTTGCGCTCTCGACATTCGTTGATCACCCCATCGCGTCCCTACCGACTTTTCGATCCCTTATCCACCTGGCCCGTTCTTGCCCTAAACTAAGGGCACTCTCGCTGGTCATCGACACGACGAAACTGGACCCACCATTGCTTCACACGGTTGGGTGCGACGTATGGTCAGACGTTCTAGAGGAACTTTGCGTTGGCAATTCCCCAGTCGGTTCGCCCATCACCGTTGCCCACATATTGCACACTCTCTATCCTGGATTGAAACAGGTTGATTTGAGCGTGTGGAGTAAGGAGCCCCTGAATCGTCTTCCCCGGCGAGGTCGGTACGAGGTGTCCTGGGGAACGGTGAACATTAAACTTCAAAATTTGAGGGAGAAAGAGACGAGACGCGTGAGTCTTGACTCGTTCCCAGTGTTGCGGTTGTTCTGATGCCGAGTTTAGTGCCGAGAGTTGAACGGGTAGTCTACTTGGCAGACAAAATGTAAATACCCCGTTTATACACAAGTCTTGTCGTGGTATGGGTTCAGTGAGGCGCGTCTCAGTGCAGGGGCGCTCGTCAGTATTGCCCTTGGAACCAATGCAGCAGCAGCCGACCCTCCGTCTCCGCAGGCGATTGCGTAGTAGCCTCGGCTTTCCAGGTCCCTAGGGGGAATGAATTCACCCCCAAGTCCTTGTCCAGCCCGCGCCAATGTATGACCAGAAATCCTTGCGCAGCTACTAGGGCCCCATATAACCACGAATCCTCCCTCGGAGGCTCTCGAGGGCGGGTTACCCCCGATCATCAGGGGCACCTCAGCAAGTGTCGACATGCGGTTCTACAGCTAACTAAAATATCCGAGATCGTGTTCGAGTTTCTTAACCAGCGTATTCTCGCACGCCTCGCTCGACCATGCTGGTACGCGTTTGAGAAACCCGCGCTGGACGCCTTGTGGAAAGTCGTCCTCAACGCTGAACCCTTGACCAGCTTGTTGCCTGACTCGACATGGATCCTGGATGAATCGATGACGCGTGACGCGCAAGTGACGGCTTTGCTATTCCTTTTGTTCGATGGACGACCCAAGGTTCCTACGTTGCGATGCTTGTAGGAATCGATGGAGGCTCGTTTAGCAATCGGCGTTAACCTCTCACCGAGTCACGGACGACCCATTCAGCCATTGGAATGACGCGAGATGGTCAGGGCATCTAGCGTTTCCTCGAGTTCCGGAAAGAGCAGGGGAAACCTACTCAGAAGATGGTTGCAAATGAACAGCGATGAAACGCAGTTGCGCGTTGGAAGTTGATGTCCGAGTCCGGGATCCACTGAAACGGTACGATACTATCATAGTAAGCTGCTAGGACGGGATTCGGTTGCTGCGGAGAGGCGAGACGCCAGAAGGGAGTTTGGCGGATTGAGAAAAAGAAAAACCGTAGTAGTTTGCGAGAGCCAAGAAGAGCAAAGTTGATAGCAGTCCATCATGAGCACTAACTTGAACAACGTCTCGGAGGAGAACAAGATACTCGTGTTGATGCTTATTTGTTACTACAAGAAACATGTCAAGAAGTTTACAAGCTCTTTGCCCAATCTCTGCCCCGCATTTATTCCTCGTCTTCCGGCGCCGGAGAGTATAGTTGTACCCCGCCAACACCGGGCGGCTTCTTGAATTCTTTGATAACCAACTGCCCGCCATCAGCTGCTACCACCCATTTCATAAACTTGTCCCATATCTCTTCATTCGCGGTGTTCGCCTTGGCGCCCAAGAGGACGTGCGCAGGATTTAACAACGGATCATCTGGGTCAGTATCCCCGCCCTCGGCAAAGATAGTCAAGGTCGATGTGACCGACGTCGG
>JBBPRR010001260.1:0-11905 GCA_038093115.1 Hortiboletus flavorubellus | reverse complement strand
CCACCCGGAATACCGATTCGCGCCGTGAACTCAGCATACACTGCTCCGTTTTTTTTATGATGGGTCGGTCGTCACGCCGCCTCGTTCGAGGCTCAAGCTCAAGTCCCGAGCTTCAGAACGTATCGTGCTCGCGCGCACGCATTAGCCTAGGAAATAGTGCGAGTCGGATCACCCCCGTGATGGACTTGTTTGGAGGATGGCAGACATCCCCTTTGGAATGTTCGTGGAGTCGCGGGAGCCGTCTACTCCATCGTCAAAGCGAGCGCTCCCGTTGATCCCCAGCTGTAAAACCCCCCCACGAACCAGCCAACGGATTCCTCATTTCCTGTCTCTTGTCCCCTCACAGCGCGTCTGCGTCCGCTCCTCGTTCGCTCTCACTCGCATACAAGATCTCGAGAAAGAAACACTCAGCATCATCTGCACGCGCTACACGAAACGCGATGCGAACGATGTGGAAGAGACTGTCAGAAAGTCGTTTACTCCGGACGCCAGGTTTTCGCATCCGCTGTGCGGAGCCATCTCTAGAAACGAAATTCCGGGCCTCTTTCAATGGCACAGACTCGCCGGTCCGGAGACGCACGTTGGGGTTTCGAGCGTCGGTGGAGTGTTTGGGGTCTGAAAGCTGATGGGCCGATGGGCTGACGCCCTTGTCATGCGAAGTGTACGACTCCGATTTGAAGGCAGGTATTCACGTTTCTCTTTCAGCTCTGGGCTGTTGACCTTACTTGCCATGAAAGATGTTTGTTCGGCCTCGATTTCGGAAGATGAACGGATCTCACTACGTAGTGATCGAGGAGGGCCTGGCTCGTCCTATGGTAAGACCTATCCGCATTAACAATGCAGTTTTTGGTTGGTGACGGTGGTGTATTGCTACAGGGATCAATTTGGATTCGTTGCCTCCCACCTCTTACTAGCAGTGCTCGAACATACGCTTACTTGTCATCAGGGTATTTTTTTTGGGGGGGTGCAATCTTGTCATTCGCGGTGACCGTCGATACACTGGAAAGGGCCTGCATCCTTGAGCCACGTCGAGGTTTTCCGGTAAACCAATACGTCGAAGGGATCGATAACTTGTTCATCGGGGTTGCTTTCGTTTATTCAAGCATGTCGGACAGTAGTGGAGAGGGATTTCTGTCAAAGTCGGCGTGTGTGTGTTATTGCTCCCGAGGGAGAGAAACGCGCTGACAGTGTTGATTATAGATCCAATCGTCGTGCCCTGTAACCATCGTTATGGTGGTCACCAGGTCCAACGGAGGGTTGACGGTGATCATAGCGCCTGTCGCTGGCGAGCCAGCTTGAATAATTGTCAAGTTGCCCGCTGACGGAACTAGAAAGTACCTATTCCTCGACTGAATTACTACCTACTACTCAAATCGTTGGCTCCGTGCTCGGTTCCTCCACTTTTGTACATTCGTGCTCGCTTTTCGGACGTTGGCTGAAAGTGAATGATGCACGCACAGAACGGGACGACGACACGGACATCGAAACTGATCATCAAATCTACCGAGAGGCCCGGGAAGCGGCGAGGCCGTCCACGAGAGGGAGGACAACACCGATCAGGCAAGTCGCGGTGCTCCCAAGGTCAGTAGGACGTCCTCCACATCAGCGACAACAACGCACCACCGTGGTAGTGAGATGAAGAGCGAGGCCTTGACCTCCGTCGCCTTGGCCTTCCTTCAAACTCTCGTATCTTGTTCTCTTTCAGGAACTTGCTGGTACCTATTCTTCGACGTAGAATAGGGCCCCTTTCATGACTATGTTGTAGTATAATAGACAGCGCACATGTATACAGGCGCGACTAGGTTACCCCCAACCTTGTGGTACTCCCCAGTGTTACAGGTTTCGTTTCGGTTGCACTGGTGGGCGCCGACAACGAGCTCCAGCATAACGCAGGCATCGAAATTGACCACCAAATCTATCGAGAACACGATACTTGACCTCGCCATCTTATTCATCGCCACGATACATTCACATCCTCCCCCAGGTCAATCGCTAAATGGTACAAAACGAGTTTCTCCGTGGGCGCGGTATAATTCCACTCGGGTACTTGTTGCCCCTTCACCGTGACCGCGCTCGGTTTCGCCGCGCCTAATATAGTGATTGTAGACAACTTTGGCTGGACGACGTACGTCCCGTCCGTCTTGATGGCGAGCTCCCCGTCCGCGACGTGAAACGTCACCGTTCTGTTCGGCGTCGGAGGCGGACTAATCCCGTCATCGAGATAGGCCGTACCGAACGCTGTCCCCGTTCCACTCAAAGAGACGAGAAGCGAATATGGGCCTGCCCTAGTCTCGGCGATCGTATACGCAGGTCGCTGGTGCAACAGCAACGCTGAATTGTCGCGAACGTGAACGTTGATGTGACCAATCGGCGCGTCGAGCGTGGTGTGGCCGCCCGGAGTAGCATTCACGACGGCATGTGTGTACCAGTCACGCCAGATGACATTCCCACGTCCGGGAAACACGCCTAGGATCGAGGTCAGTCGACAGCGCGGTATTTGGACTAGGATGGGTTCTTTACCGTCGACTGTCGCTGCGCCCGGCGTCAGCACGGGGGTGACCAGAATATCCCTACCAATTAACCACTGTCTATCGATCGCGAACAACTCGGGTTCGTCAGGGAACTCGAAGAATAGGGCTCTGACGGGTGGAAATCCCGCGATAGAGGCGTTGGCGAAGAGCGTGTACTGTCGTATCAATCGGTCAGATGTAGCGCAATTACAGACGTGACATGCATCACCCACCCAATAGGGAAGGAGAGTGTAGCGAACTGCGATAGCGGTGCGCGATGCCTCGGCGACGCTGGGCCAGCGGAAGGGTTCCTGTGGGATCGCGCCGTAGGTGTTGTGGTTCCTGTAAAACGGTGTAAACGCGGATAGTTGCATCCAACGGTTGCACAGTTCCTCGTCGGTATTACCCACTAAAATATGGTGTGAAAAGTGCTCTCCACGTGCCACCGAAGACGACACATACAGAAGCCACAGGTGTCTGCACCAACCATGGGGATTTGATAGATCTGGAACTGGAGAATGCCCTGAATGCTGAGGTACATGTACTGCCATTTACTGTAGTTGTCACCGAGCTAGGAACGTTGGATCGTAGAAGTTGTATGGCCTCGGATGGATGTAACTCACCCAATGACCGGTCCACCTTCCGGCAGATGGGAGAGTCGACCGACTGATCAAGAAGGGTCGTCGTTCTGGAAAGATGTTCTGGAGGGCGAGATGTGTCGTTTTCTCCTCCATAAGTCCAAACATATTGTGCACATCAAGCTCTACGTAGCCACCCTGGTGAGTGGCATTCGTCGCGATTGTGTTGGTAGAGAGAGCCCCGATAGCTGCAATGCTAGTGAGCCCAATGCGGAATTTCAGAATTGGAGTCACCATTATGGATTGCATAAGGTGGGTAGGTGATATTAACACCAACTTCCTGGCCGGCGCCTATGCCTCGCTTCACGACAGTGGTCATCGTCGAATTCGTAGGGCACGAATTGGTCGATACGCCATTGATGGTCATGTTTCCACTCGAACCCCATATTGTCGCATTATAACTGGCGAGAGCATGAAAAACTTTACTTGTCAACGAGTATGACGAACTATACCATTCAGGCCAGTCTGTAATAACTCTTCCAGCCATGCTCATGGGTGTCAACGCAGAGAAGTTTGCACCGGTTCCACTGTAGTTACTTTAGTCATCACGACATTTTCACGACATGGACCACCCACCAGGAGTAGCTGCAGAAAGAACTTGCTTCGTTCATGTCGAGCCATATGCCTGAAAACCCTACGCCAAGTTGGCTCCAGTTTTTCAATGCTTCCGTCCAGAACGACTGAACGTTCGCACTGAACCAGTCGGGAAATACCTGCCAGATTGTCAGTCCAGAAACCATCAAATACAAGCGAATTAGACGCACAGTATACCCCGGCCATACTTCGCCTATGTAAAGTGAACTATCTGGATTCTTGACCCAAACGTCTCTGACACAGATCAGAGAGTGTGAACGAAGTAATAGAAAAATAGACCCACTGCTCTACACCCCTGCTGAATGGATCATACTGAGATATGGGGTCAATACCAGTCTTCTGGACGATAAGCAAGAAACAAACCACGTCCGTTGAATTATCAGTGACAGAAATTGCTGCGTCCACTATTGGGATATCTAGGAAAGGCCTCGAAACTTGATAATCTCCAGTAAACCGATGTGTCGCTTACAGTACTGGTTGTTTGCGGCCTGTATGAAAGGATTCTATCAGAGCCTTGCAGATCGACGACCCCAACACATCGCTTACCAAGTCGCTAATAAACTCTGCGACTTCTTCCGGGGGGAAGCTCACAGGATCTGTTGTGAAGTCCCGATATGCATGATATAAGTCGATATCCGTCCATTGTACTGTGAGAGCAGTGGACACGTGAGGCAACTTGCATGCTGGTAATCGCAACTGTTTACGGACCTTCTTGCGGAATACTGGCTGCGCGCATTTGCGCGACCACGTCCTTCACTTCCCAAATACTGCTATAGCCCCATCTACGAAAAATCCATTCAATCGTCGAGTTGTTTCACGATAGGCAGAATAAAGCGCACCGGCACAGATGGAATCCAAATCCCCAGGCAGGTTGCCACATTGAATACCCAACAATAGCCCCATACTGTGCAACAACATCGGAAGGAGTCGGTCCAGAGAAGAAATAGAAATCCAGGATTCCACCAATCATGCGGTATTCGATGAACGATATGTTTGAATTAGGGGGGGTCTGGAGAAAGATATCTGCTCCTGATGCACTTGCAGTTCTTAAGTTTGGTAGTCGTGTGGAACTCCAATGGGTCACATACCTAAGCAACAATACACCAGAGGACGATGACTTGTTGGTAATTTCATTGAAGCGGTGCTCGATATAAATTGGATGAGTACCATACCTGGGATCCGAGGATGAACGAGCAAGGAAACAACTATCAGGCAAGCATCACAAACATGTTTTGATCAATAGGATCCTGGATGTCCCGGTTCCAGTTCGTCTGAACGGTGCCAGTGCCGCCATTGACGCCTATGTCACGCCTGAATCCGCTGCTTGCAATTACCTCTCCGAGCCCATATATGTTTGTACCATAAGGAAGTGCGGACGCCACCTAGGATATGAATGACATAGCCGTCACATGTACATTGTGCATGTAGATCCCTTACCTGAAGATATTGATCCTCGAATACAAGAGGGAATGCATCAAAAGCCGTGCTGGGATCTGACACATTGAGCGGCGCTATGGGTGTTGGTGGTAACGAGGATATTCTAGTGTCGAACAGCGGCATCGCATCTGGTTCCGACCGACGCGTGATCCAGAACGCAAAGGGGGACGACTCGTAGTTGAACAGTAGATCGGATGTACTCGTGTACGACTCTACCGGCGCAGAGGGCCTAGCTACGATTGATTTGGGGATGGTAAACTGCTGCTCAGCAGTGTCAAAGATTTTGACATGAAGGCTGTCACCGGTGAGTCACTACAGATGCAGAGATACGTAGAAACAAGAGGCCTACGTAGTTGACGATTGGTAGACAACTTGGATTATCAGTTCTGGAATGTCATGACCGAACGCGTTGCAGCTAGGGCCGGCCAGAGTAAGCTGAGCGGCCAATCCGTTGCCAGATTCGGTCAACGAGTCCAAAGTGTAGCCTGGAAAGTACTAGTTCAACGTACCTGCCCAGTTCATTCATGACGAGCCCAACGCACCTGGACAGTTTGTCACGTTCATCGAGTATGCTACAACCCCCCAAACTCCATACAATCCGATCCCAAGCCGTCGGGAGAGCACCATGGTGACGGTGAAGGGGCGTGAGTTGATGCCTGAGATTGAACAGACGTTTGATGCAACTTTTGAGGCACAAAAGTAACGCCAGAAATGCCAGGGAGGTTCAAGCGGGTTGAATGCGCCCGAAGCTTGGAAATTAGTCGACTATGTTTATGTAAATTCTCCTCGGCGCAAGGGGATCCTTCGATGCAACACGATAAGTGAAACTTGTCGGAAGCTCAATCTGGTGAGTAGCCATGGTTGACGGTGTAATATAGCTGTACAAGGTTGAAGGTGGTCATGCTTGAAATTTTGATGATTGGGCAAATTTAGATACCTCACTGAGACTCCCATGTCAACATACAGTCATCATGCATCATGCATCATGACCACTGCATCCGACAGGCCACAATAAAAACTCCCCAAGACAGCCACGCCTCACGCTGTGTTTCACGGAACGATCGGGAATCCAGATGCGACCGAATCCGCCAACAACCTGCCTTCCTCGAGTTCTTGGGTGTTCCCGTATCTCCCACCACAGTTATTTTGCAACGTTTTTGTAAATCCGCGGACCGTCGTTTTCTTTGGATGGGGGTCTCTCGACGGTCTCGTTCACGAACAAGGGAACTAAACGGGCCGTCCCTGGTTGAGGTGCGAACGGCAGCCCCAGGTTCGTCCCATCTCACTTACAGCACAGTCGACCAGAAACGTCCAAATCCAATCTAGTCAGGACCTCGTGTAACGGTTAACCTCCCTCGAAACTCCAGCTCAATACCTTCGTAGCAGCACTAACCTCGAAAAAAGTGAGCTCCGATACTACACAGATATGCAATTTGGGCATCACAATTCAACCCTACACGTATACATACGAGGATGGTTAGCGATGTGCGAGCATCCGGCATCATCCGGAGACGAGACGGCACACATTTAGGGCGTCACCTCGAGGACAGCAACCAAGTCGATCAAGTCGATCAGGGATGACAATGTCAACGCATACCAACGATGGGTTCGCGGTACAGTGAACATCGTTTCGAGGCTCCCATGAGCTGTCAGGTGAGGACTTCCTGTAGATGTGAATCGTATGACGCCGAGACCAACCCGACCGCACGTTCGGTGTGCAGGGTGCACGAGTATTCGAATGGGCATTCCACCCATCAGTGTTGTGCGAACGAATGATGATGACGTCTCCGCAAAGGCGCTGCATGGCCCACGGCCTACTTAGAATCCAGGTTACGCAACTCACCAGAGCCGGAATGGTGATTACTTACGAATCATGTGGGCGAAGGAAAGAAATAGAATAGGTGACAAAATTGCTCGCCGAAAAGTGGTTCAAGAACGGGCAAAACGATCAGGAAGAAGACCATCTATGCGAATTTGACAGAGCGATCAAGCCGACGATACGGCACGGCTTGCCCAGGTAAAACCTAACGTATGACTAGACAACACAGTAGTGAACTCTTCTTGTAGCTAGCAGTTCGGCCTGACACTGCAACATTATCCAGCTGTCCGCCCAGTTGTTGTGCTCACCAGGGGGGTCATACATTTAGTTGCGAAGTCGGCGCGCCGATTAATATGCCCTTTGCTTTCGGATCCGGGGCTCACGCAACTTGTCGTTCGACGATTCAACCCTGAAAACCCCTCAAAAGCAACTACTAAAAACCTGCATGACCTGGAAAACTCCCCCTAAGAAGGAATCCTATATACAAGTTAAATAAATATCGTATCTATTGTGACGTTGCACAGACATGCAAGGCATTACAACTTGACCCTACACGTATATGTATATGTAAAGGGATGGGTCTGGCGTGACCAAACGGCGCGTGAGCATGCAGATTCCAGACAAGATAAAGAAAAGACGCACATATTTAGAAACTTGCACCGAGGAGGACTTCCAACTCGGTCAAATTGAGCTCAGAAATGACAACGTCAACCGGCGCTAACAATGGTGCGAGGGAAGCGGCGAGGCCGTCCACAAGAGGGAGGACGGCGCCGACTAGGCAAGTCACGGTGCTACCGAGGTCAGCGAGGACATCCTCGACATCAGAAACAATGTCGCCGCCCTGGGCTGTCACGATGGTGAGGACGTTTCCGGCGGCAGTGAGGACCAACTACGGTGCACAAGTCAGTGTCGGGGTAATCATAATCGTGCAGCGAAACGCACCTCGACGTCGGCGCCAACAATGGTGGCGACTTGAGAGACGGTCAACTCAGCACTCCCGACAGTTGCGTCAGCAGGAGCCAAGACAATGCTCGCTTCAGCGCCAACGAGATTCTCCAGCTGCGGAATGGCCGCAGCGATGGGGGCCTTGATTGAGGCAACCATGTCGGTGATGGTGTCGATCGTGCAGTCGGAAGAAACGAGGTAAGCTATCCATGAACGTCAGACGCGGATCATACGGGTGCAGGTTTAACGTACTCAGTTGTTCGGTGTAGGGCTGGATTTCGGTCAAAATGTCACCAAAGATGACGGCGACGGAGAGTTGGGCATCACGGGCACCAATGTACTTGACGGCGTCGGTGATCTTGGAGGTGACATCACGGACGCGCAAGGCCCCTGTCAACGATCCGATCTCATCCTCGACAGAGCTGATTTGACCGATGGGAGGAATGGTTCCGAGAAGAGGGACCGAAGCAGTAATGGCGTCGACGGCAGCTGGGGGCACCCCTGCAGCCAGGTCGGGTGGGAGGTTGACTGGGAGGTCAACTGGGGCAGCACAGGTGAGAGTGGCCAACGCGGCAGCGACCAAAGTAGAAGCAAGGGAGTGCATTATTGTAGGGATCGTGGGGGTGTCTGATGAGACGGTAGGGAGAAGTGACAAAAGACGATAAGAAGCCGATGAGGAATATCAATTGGTGGGTGAGATTATATAGTTCGGAATCTGTCGAGGTGTCAATCATTGCCAATGTTTTTTTTTTTTTTGCTGAGTTCCCGCAGCCTCAACCTTCCGGAGTCAGACGCAATGATGCTGAACAAATTACCCTGACAGATCGTTACTCACTTTGGTCAAGTGTTGGGCTTCCAACACACGGCGTGGAGCAAGATGACATTATTCCTGGCTGGAAAGAATGTAATTGGTGGAGCACCTGTAATCAACATAAACGTCATCCCGACGGGTCATGGATACCATAAAATACTACTTCCCGATGCATGAGAGATGATGTAGAACTTACTCAGTTGTGCGGGGATCTTTGGAGAGCACAAAGTCACGACGTTTTGCTTGACATCATTACCACGCCGAGCGATCGGGCCAACCTATCGGAGCACCTTTTTCAAATCATAAAGACCCCGCGGTGGACGCAAGAAACAACCATGAGAAGACATGTCGGGATAATCACGCCGCTCCCAAGCGTCATTGGTAGGACGATTGAACGCTCGGTGAAGGAACAGTGGACTCTGGCGAGTAAGTATCATCCACCTTGACTGTACTCATCGGACCCATGAAACGGCGACCCCCAACGAGTCAAAGCTTTGAACATCGCTTCCGACGACGCTGTCAACAGGCCATCTGTTATTAGCTGTCACCCTTTGTGATCGAATGCGTCATCTGGAAGCCCGCCAACAGGCGAGTATGCCTGTTGAGTCCACTGTGTCCCTTGAAAGGAAGAGAGGTCGACCACATACCTTGAAAGTCGCTCAATGAATACCGAGCCAGGGCTGACATAATGCGCCGATCCCGAATGATACAATGAGTATAATAGAATCATGCAGATTGATATTGAATGATCCTGTCAAGGTCATTGAGGCCGGAGTGCGAGTAAACATGCACAAACACAGCGTCTCACCATTCCCACGTCACAGTCAGCCGAGTGGCCAGTGTTGCCATGTCTCAGTACCTCCCATCGTTGGAGAACTTCGCAAAGGTCTGTCATCTCCTACTGGGAACATGGACATGTTCATTCTGGATCACATTTATAGGGTGTCGCCGCGACTGCGGCCGGTGTGACGACCATAGGTTCGTATGGCACGCAATTCCAGGCTTGGCCGCCTCAAACAATGTTACCTGAACCTGCTCAACGCAGGATGTGGTCTCCTTTACTATGGCCAAAACTACCTCATCTATCCGTCCGCTTTCCCTCCCGGTTCTCGTACAGGTTCGTTGTCTCCTCCCAACCGTTGGTACAGGTCACAAATCCGCCCAGATGTCGACCTTCCAACCAAGTATGGACTGGTTTACGAGGACCTCATTTTGCGGACTGAGGATGGAATCACACTGCGCTCCTACCTGCTCATGCAACGCAAGGAAATTTCACACCCCCATGCCTTACAAGTTGATTGGACCGAAGACCAATCCAACGAAGACGTACGCCTCTTCGGCCTTGCCTTTTTGCTCGTCACGCTCACTTCCCGACGCGGGATAGTTTGCGGCCACACGACCCACCGTCATCATGTTCCATGGTAATGGCGGTAACCTTGGCCATCGAATACCCCTGGCTAGAATATTTTTTGTCAAGATGCGCTGTAATGTGCTCATGTTGTCTTACAGAGGGTGCGCCGTCATGGGCTCATCAGGGTAGTTCTGTTCTCATTGTTTTTCTCTGTAGCTATGGTCATTCCGAGGGTTCACCTTCAGAGGCTGGTAAGACGCCGATAGCTCCAGCATAGCTTTAGGATC
This sequence comes from Hortiboletus flavorubellus, assembly GCA_038093115.1. Taxonomy (NCBI): domain Eukaryota; kingdom Fungi; phylum Basidiomycota; class Agaricomycetes; order Boletales; family Boletaceae; genus Hortiboletus; species Hortiboletus flavorubellus. The sequence continues at coordinate 1,513 of JBBPRR010001260.1, read as the reverse complement.
ACATTAACCTGCACTCCACTAGGTCTATGTATAGATGCGCAAACTGCCCTTGACCATGTCACGTCCCATCCTTACCTCCAGAGAACCCCTGTGGTAGGTTCACCCTCAGTTTCCGCCCCACAGCGAGGTTTACGGAACCTCTACTAGATCTTATACGGCCAGTCGATCGGAGGAGCGGTAGCCATTCACCTTGCCAGCCGAAATCCTTTCAAGGTCTGTTTTCCTGTCTGTTCTAATGGGTCTGACACCAGAACTTCCATTTCAACAGATTACTGCGCTTATTCTTGAGAATACGTTTACGAACCTTCCACGACTAGTTCCGCACGCCCTTCCACTTCTTTCACCACTGACGTTCCTGTGTCATCAAAAATGGGACTCTGCGTCAAAAATACCGTTCATCCCGAGGAGTACGCCAATTCTAATGTTGAGCGGTGTTCGGGATGAGGTCGTTCCGCGCGAGCATATGCAAGAACTGTGGGCGATCATGAATCGACGGCAAGGCAGGAGGGTTCAAGCAGATCGTGAGCCCAAGACAAATGTGTTAGAAGTCGGAGGTGGCAAGTCCAAGTTTGAAGAATTTGAGCATGGATCCCACAGTATGTTTCTTTGACGACCTCAACGTCTTCCAGCTTAGTCTGTTTTTAGATGATACCTGCGTCCAGCAAGAATATTGGATAAAAGTTGGAGAGTTTGTGGCAAGTCTATGATCTAATGACTTTGCATGCGTGTTTTTCCTTCCTGTGACCGTCGTAACCGGATTCTTTCTATACGTAGTGGCACGTCCCAATATCCTATTAGCATCAGATTCTATTAACTGGATTTATTACATGAGATCAATCAAGCCCGACGACAAGCGTAGGACATTACAAGTACGACGTCCTACCCTTCATACCGATAGGCAACCATCGCTTCTATCCGGTGCACGTCCGTACTGAAGCTACGTAACTTGACTTGTTGACTCTTGCTTGCCTCGATCGCAAGCGGATCCGTGTCTACCCACTCGTCAGCGGGCACATCCGCAGAGTCATGGGTATAAGCCAAAATATTGAAGACGGTTGGGTCGTCGATGATCGGGAGGAAAGTCACCGTGGAGACGATCTGTTTTAGAATGTAGCGAATCTCGGCCTGGATCTCTGATTCCGGCTTGGGGGGTGGTCTGAGGCAGAGTCGTGTGACGACGCACGCGCATACACGGGGTGGACGTACGGTTCTGCAGAGTCCACAGGGGGTTCGACGAGGTTGACGTCGAACACCCATCGTTCGAGGGGTAACCGGGTATCCTTTGAGATGATCGCGAGGACGAGCTGCGTCACGGACCCGGTCAAGAGCCACTCTGCGTGCGCGCGTGAGGTGCCGTCAAACCAGATTCTGCACCACGGACGCACTGTTAACCTGCTTCAGGATGCTGGAGGCTAGGGCGTCAGCGCCGTTGCGTGACACTGTGGGGGGGGGGGGGCTGTCAGACCTACCGATCGAGGTAATTTTCCAGTGCGAGGTCCTGCGTGACGAGGAC
>JBBPRR010001259.1:0-11914 GCA_038093115.1 Hortiboletus flavorubellus | reverse complement strand
GGTTGCATCGGATTGGATCGGGTTGGGCTAGGATTGGATCGGGTTGGACTAGGATTGAATCGGGTTGGGCTAGGATTCGTCGGAATATGATTAGGGGCGATGTGGAAGTCGGTGGAATGATAGGATACGACCACAAGGAACTTCAGTTCCTTACAGCGGCCTCTGATATCATGAAATCCCCACCACTCCAACGATATCTATTCAAGTCTGGGGTGATAACTCTCTTGGTTCCGTTTGCATTTCATACTGAACTGGGGAAAACGGGTTCGTCGGAAGGAAAACCTTACCTGACAATGAGCCTTGCTCACAGGTGTATACTGACCCACAATCATCAAGGAGGAAAATACAATCAGATGGGTTGAACCACCTTTACAACATACACCGCAGATAAACACACAAGATCCCCACCATTCCACCAACACCCATCCATCTAGTCACACAACGAAGGAACCACTGGCGGGAACTGAGAAGAAAAGAAAGGGAGAGCGAAAGATTTGGGATTTAGAATTAGTGCTTGCAGTCACCACACTTGCAGGTGCAGCTAGATTGAGAAAGAAAAAGGTCAATGACGTGGTTCATTGGCTGGCAAGGAAACAGACGCGTACTTGGACTCACACTTGCAGGCATCGGTGCCAGAGCAGCACGCCTCGTTGACGGGGATGAAGGTGATCTGTAAGGTCACCGCCAAGCATGTTCATCAGCCATCACATCATCAACAGTGCACCCAAGAAAACAAGTCATCACTCACGGTCTGCATGATGTTATACGTGAGGATGATAGAACAAGTTGTTTGGATGTGAAAGTATTGGAGAATGAGTACGTCCCAGCACACAGAGGCACTTTATACCTCTCACAGACCCCAGTTTGATGTTATTTACAACAGTCCTGCAAAGGTGGAAGTCATATGCTGCAGTTTCTGCAGTTGGGAACTACAGGAAGCACAGAATATCACCCACACCATCACCATCAATGACTTGCCCTTTCCAGTTGCACCAGATATGTTACGTGAAGCATACACAAAGGTATATTCGAAGGATTCGTACTTCTCAAGAGGTACTCATGAAGAGACTCAATGTCTGAGCAAAATATGAAGACAAGGGATACTAGGGTTTCTTAGAACAGTGGTCGAGGACGAAGGTTACTGAGGGTGAGGTTCTCTGTCAATCGGACAAGAGGACACAAGAGTACACTATGATTGCATAGAACGAGTGTAAGGAAATACAAGTACAGACAGTCTAGTATTTATACTAGGGGACGCGTCATCAGAGAACTTCATAGAAAGTTGAAGAATGTTTAGATAAGGGGATGCATCACCAAGTATGTGTGAAGATAAGAACTACGAGGTCAATATGAGAGAATCAGCCGAGGAGGGATTAGTCCGTAATACAAGAAGGGAAACAAAGGAACAAGTTAAAGAGTAATGAACATGGGGCAAATTGGACTAATAAGAAAAAGGCAGTGTTCCCAATAAACTCGATACATACCAAGTACGAAGGGAGCGATACGTCGAAAGCAGAAAAGATATAGACCATGAGATAAGAGAAAAACCGTAACAAGGTAACCCCAAGGTAAGCCAAAATGGGATGAACTTGGCGTTGGAACCAGATGGCGACCATAATTATTTCTTGTTCTGTTATGCTTTATGAAAGTTTCTGAGGGAATTGATGAACCTACTAGTATGTGCATGTGTACAAGCCACCATTGGGACCGGTGGTCAGCTGACACGAATCTTTGGCCATTGGAGTAGGGCCCCCCACAGAGGCCAGTGAGTATGGTGTGCATTGTAGAGTCATCAGCAAGTAGCAGAGTCTGGTCTCGAGCCAGTTGTCCCTCAGCTGTTGCCACCATGTTTTTGTATTGCTCTAGGTACACTGTCCGGATCCCTGGGTAACTGATTTATTTTGACCTGTTCACAGGATCGTGTTTGTCCAACGGGCATCAGGGAAATGAGTTGTCCATACCTTACTAGTCTGCTCATGTGGAACCAATTTGAAAGGCTGATTATGAATAAAAAACAGCAGCAATGAAACTGTACTCGACCGAACGTCGTAAGCACTGCCACATGGTAATTTAGAGCCGTCTAATGCGCACTTGGGCTGCGGTGGCAAAGCCCAAAGCCATCAAGTAGTGCCCAGCAGAGAGTGGAGTCAGCTGCCATCCGAAACTGATGACCCATCCTCTGGGCATCCTTTCACCATGAACGTGTAAATGAGTACGGTGTGCCTGACATCATCATCCGGTGTCCAAGTGCTTCTGGCCGGTTGGGGTGGTGGTGACTTCTCATGTAGCCACTTTCAGAGGATGGAAAAACTGTCGCACATATATATGCTGAACCTAAATCTTTGTTTGAGAGGGTGCAGATGAATAAGGACCTATGGAAACATCTGAGACAATCTGTCATATCCTGTATTTCGTCCAAGTTCAACTCTGGCCCTCTGGGCCTATCATCAAGAACTTCGCTACGTTCTCGTGCAGGACTTATCTCTGGACTCCAGACTTGTACTTAGTATTTTCTTTTCATATGTCTCTTGTTCTCTTATTTAGTACTAGCTCTGTTTGTTACTTACCTCTGTACCTGTGTCTCACTTAGAGCACAGCTCCAGGTTCCTCTTACCCGGAGTGTAGCTCCAGGATACTTACTCCCGATTCCTGTTCTCTTACCAATCTTTTATGACTCTGTTACTAATCATTCTCGAACTCTGTATATAAGCCTCCAATTTCACTCCTGTACTCCTTAGTTCAAATATTATCTAGAATAACTCTCCTGACTTCCGCTTGAGTCTCGACGACTCTCCTCTGACACCTCCGCTCAACTTGATGTCTCCATGTCTTAAGTCCTACCTCTGATCTCTGTAAATCCAGGACTGAACTCTTGTAAGGGCGCACCACATACGGTGAAGCCAAGTCCCAATTCCCTAATCATCTCTGGCATTCTGGAGTTGATACCGGAGTTACGGTTCTAACAGTATATTCAAACTCACACTTGCAAAGAGTTCCCCCATGGCTACGTGTACTACCCGCTCCCATACTTGCGCCCTCATTGGCGCCAACAGCTCTCCTAGATTCAATCCCCTTAGTGCTTTCGGGAACAGTCGTCGAGGTCCAGAACTCGACGACCAGTTCCGAAGCTTCTCCGCTCATCACACCCCTGCCTCCACTTCAGCATCACGCCCTCTCCCCCGATCCCCAACTCCGGGCGCGTGTATCAAAGTCCTAGAGGATGACGACAAGCAATCACTCCACACACCTCCCAATGAACCAGGATTTCCAGAAGGCCCTGGAGATGGTCTGGATGGCGATGACCCGGATGACCCAGATGATCCTGACGAGGATTACTTCCCCAATCCCTACGACCCATACGACCCAGACCCCAACGATGATAAACACATCCCGTGAGATACCCTTGCTCAGCTAGCGAATGCCATTCAGGGCCTTGCTCACTCCACTCGTTATCCTGCCTCCGACTCTACCCCCCACACCAAAGTCCGAGAGCCTGACCAGTTTGATAGGATGGAACCCTGCAAACTCCGGGTTTTCATGGTACAGTGCAAGTTAAACTTCCAGGACCGCCCCAAGGCCTTTAGCATGGACCACGCCAAAGTAACATTTGCGCAGTCCTACCTGAAAGGCATGGCGCTGGAGTGGTTCGAACTGGACCTCCTCCAAATGGAAGATCCTGACCAACATCCCCTCTGGATGGACGACTATAAAGAGTTCATCCTTGAACTCCAGGCAAACTTTGGTCCGCACAACCCCATCGGAGATGCGGAGCACCGACTCGACCACCTGTCCATGAAGGATGGTCAACACATTAACAAGTATGTGGTCAAGTTTAACAGAATAGCTTCGCAAGTCCGAGGTTACGAAGAGGGTGCCCTTCGGCACCACTTCTACAACAGTCTGCCGGACCGTATCAAGGACAAAATCTTCCGCGTTGGGAAACCCCCAACGCTCTCCGAACTCCACCACCTTGCTCAGTCGATTGATGCATGCTACTGGGAGCGCAAGTCCGAAATCAATCATCAAGCAAAGCCGTCCAACCAGCCCTCTGCATCCAAGCCCTCTGACAAGTCGTCTGTCCCTGCACCCTCCTCTGCTCAACCCTCCAGAAACTCCAAAGACACCAAGGAGTATAAGGGCAAAGGAGCCTCTACGTCCGCTTCTTCGAAGCCAGACTTGTCGTCAAAATTAGGCAAAGACGGCAAGCTCACCACCAAAGAATGCAAGTGGCATTTCGACCTCAAGTTGTGTATGTTCTGCAGTTCCGCAGGGCATATGGCCAAGGAATGCCCCAAATCTACCTCTAAGGCATCCAAGGCACGCGCTGCGACAACTACTCCGGAAACCAAACCGGAGGTCTCCACCTCGGAGACAAAAAAATAGAGTGCGACCTCTGTGACTCCGCACGGTCTGGAGGTTGTGTTGAACCCACCTGTGCACCCAAGGAGATCTGTCTCAACATGTCCGCTCTTTCTGATCCCAAATCACTTATGCCCTCCATCTCTTTAGTATCCTACGATATCCCTCCGTTCCCTGCGCTTGTAGACTCCGGATCCTCCGATTGCTTTATCGATACATCCTTTATTAATAAGAACAATCTTTCCACCTACTCCATTCCCCCGCTCCAACTCCGACTTTTCGACGGTACTACGAATTCCACCATAACTCAAGCTATCGACCTTTCTGTCCATTTCAAAACCAGTGATATCACTCCAACGACATTATATGTCACTCCGCTGGATGGTTCTTGTTCCCTTGTTGTAGAATATAACTGGCTCACCCGCTACAATCCATTGATTGATTGGGTTTCAAGCAGTATCTCATTCCGTTCACCTGAATAGGACATGCCAGCACTCCCAAGCTCATCTCCATAGCCTCCGGTTTTGCCACCTCCAGCTGACTCCACACCCCCCAATCTACCGTGTTTCTCCGACCGCAAGGCTCTGCCCATAGTGATCATCAGTGCACCTGCATTTGCACTTGCTTGTCACCTCCAGGGCTCCGTACAGTTTAGCCTGCACCTCCACACCAAAGAGAGTGACCTCTGTGCCACTTCCATCGCCCCCGACCCTGCTGATTTGTCCAGTGTCCCTCCAGACTATCATGACTTTGCAGACATTTTCAGCAAGAGCAAGGCTTCCCGGCTTGCTCCGCATTGCAAATACGATCTGAAGATCAACCTGGAAGAAGGTAATTCTCCCCCCTTAGGCACTACCTACTCTCTCTCCCCCTCCAAGTTTGAGCCCCTCTGGACATTCCTTGATGAGCACCTAGCAATGGGGTTCATCCGTCCCTCCTCCTCTGCTCACGCTGCTCCGGTCCTCTTCGTCCGCAAGAAGGATGGTTCACTCCGCCTCTGCGTCGACTTCCGAGGACTCAATAAGATGACGAAGAAAGACCACTACCCCCTACCCTGTATCTCCGACCTCTTAGACACTCTGAGCCGCGCCAAGATCTACACCAAGATCAACCTCCAGCATGCCTACCATTTGGTTTGCATCGCTGATGGCAATGAATGGAAGACGTCCTTCCAGATGCGCTACAGCTCCTACAAATGGCTCGTCATGCCGTTCGGTCTAACCAACACTCCTGCGGTATTCCAGCAGTTCGTCAACACTATCTTCACTGATCTTTTAGATGTTTGCGTCATAGTCTATTTGGATGATATATTGATCTTCTCCGCGGACATGGCTTCCCACAAAGAGCATGTCCGGGAGGTCCTCCGAAGACTCCGCAAACACGGACTTTATGCAAAAGCATCAAAATGCGAATTCCACACCGACTCTACCGAGTACCTCGGTTACCAACTGTCACCTTCCAGACTTACCATGTCTCCGGAGAAGGTTCAGACTATTCAGGATTGGCCCAAGCCTCGTAAAGTCAAGGACATTCAGTCCTTCCTAGGTTTCGCAAACTTTTACCGTCGTTTTATTGACAACTACTCCGACATCATCACTCCCTTAACCCGTCTCACCTGCAAGGGTACTCCATGGAACTTCTCCAACTCCTGTCACTCTGCTTTCTGGAAGCTCAAGGACGCCTTCACCTCCGCTCCAATATTGATGCATTGAATGCCTGATGCTCTGATGATTGTAGAAACCGACGCCTCCAACTATGCCATCACTGGCATTTTCTCTATCAAGTGCCCCGATGAAGAAATTCGTCCGGTTGCGTTCTACTCTCGGACGCTGTCTGCTCCAAAGCTCAATTACAATACTCATGACAAGGAGCTGCTCGCCATTCACGAGTCCTTCCAGACCTGGCGACATTACCTTGAAGGCTCCACAGCTCCGGTTGATGTGGTCACCAACCACAAGAACCTAGAATACTTCACTACCATAAAACTCCTGACTCGGCGGCAAGCCTGCTGGTCAGAGTTTCTCTCCCAGTTCAATATGGTCGTCCATTTTCGCCCCGGATGCCTTGGCGTGAAGCCTGATGCCCTCACTAGACGCTGGGACATCTATCCCAAAGAGGGGGATAAGGACTACGCTCACGTCAACCCTCACAATTTCCGCCCCGTATTCACTCAGGAGCAACTCACTGCGTCCCTACCAGCCACTTACCTCACAGCTCTGGTACTTTGGGCCAGTGTACTCTTCGACGAAGAAACCCTCCACAGTGACATCCTCTCCGCTCTCCCCTCCAACCCTCTGGCCTCCATCCACATGTCCACCTCCGAACCCTCCAACTCCTGATGGTCTATCAATACTGACGGCTTCCTCCGCCTAGACAATAGGATCTACGTACTGGACTCCAATGACCTCCGTCTCCGAGTCCTCCGGTACAAACATGATCATCCCCTCTCTGGACATTTCGGCCAGAACCAGACCTTGGAACTGATTCGATGCGAATATACTTGGCCAGGTATCAGAACATTCATAAAAGACTATGTCTTGTCCTGCACAACCTGTGCCCACGCAAAGGCTCTGAGGCACAAACCATACGGACTGCTCAAGCAGCTCCCTATCCCAGAGAAGCCATGGAATTCCATCTCCATGGACTTCATCGAACAACTCCCCATGTCCTCTGGATTTACCGCCATCCTAGTAGTTGTAGATTGCCTATTCAAGCAGTGCATTTTCATTCTGACACACAATACGATTACATCTCCGGAGCTCGCCAAACTCTTCCTACTCCATGTCTTTTCCAAGCATGGAGTCCCCTCCCACATTACCTCTGATAGAGGTTTGGAGTTTGTCTCTCATTTCTTCCGTTCACTTGGTAAGGCCCTGGACATCCATCTCCATTTCACCTCCAGTTATCACCCCGAAGGAGACGGTCAGACAGAACGAATGAACCAGACACTGGAGCAGTACCTCTGAGTCTATTGTAATTACCAGCAAGACAACTGGTCCAAACTCCTGCCCCTAGCGGAGTTCACATACAACAACACTCCAAGTGCTACCACTGGAGTCTCACCATTCTTCGCCAACAAGGGTTATCACCCCAACATTACCGTTCACCCCGAGCGTGACCTTACATCCGAGAGAGCTCGCGAATACTCCGTCAACCTTGATTCCCTCCATGCATTCCTCCGTGAGGAGATGGCTGCCGCACAAAAGTGATACCAAGGACCTGTGGATGCCAAGCGAACTCCGGCACCAAACTTCAAAGTCGGTGACCAGGTATTTGTCAAGGCAAAGTACTTCTGCTCAACACGGCCCTCTAAGAAACTCTCTGAGAAGAACTTAGGGCCATACACAATCATCGCTCAGGCCGGATCCCTCTCCTTCACACTCCGCCTTCTGGACTCTATGAAGTCCATTCACCCCGTATTCCATGTCTCCCAACTGGAGCCCTCCATACCCAACACAATCTCCAATCGGGTACAACCCCCACCTCCTCCGGTAGAAGTTGACAGAGAACCGGAGTACGAGATCTCCGAGATACTTGACTCCAAGATAGATCGACAAAGGAAGAATTGCAAGTTACTGTACCTAGTGCGTTGGTCTGGATACAAAGGTACGGACAATGAGACCTCCTGGCTTTTAGCCACGGAGCTCAATCATACATCCAAAATCATCCATGACTACCATCTCCGTTACCTGGACAAGCCCAGACCTCACTCCGACGCTTGACTCGCGAACTTGGTACAAATTTCTTGACTATTTACAGAGGCAGCCTATTCTACTCCATTGACTCATCTGAGTCGCATTCCCCCACCACCGCCCTCTCTTCCTCCAAACTCTCCAGGTCCTCCACCACCTCCACTGCTACCACCACCTCCGTCCTGCCTCCCTCATATGTGGAGACCTCGGACTCTGAGTCCGAGGCCCACCCGTGTACCTCCAACTCCTTGACTGTGACGAGCTCCTCCAGGAGCTTGTTCTGCCTGTCCAGCCTCTTGAGCAGCCACTGCATCCAGTATCTGAACTCCGCGGGTACTTGGAGCTGAGCGACTGCCACCGCCTCTGAACTCCCCTCTCCCTTGTCCGACTCCGACCCCTTCATCTCCGACCTCGCCTTCTTCTTCTTCCCCCTCGGCGACTCACCCTCTGCACGTCTCTTCCTCTTGGCCCCACCCTCCGTCTTCTCCGCTCCGCCTTGCTCGCACTTTGATTTGGCCTCGATGCACGCAGTGCATGACTTGGACTTGCCAGGCCCAAGTTCACACTTGAGCCCCCGGTCTGCGCACTGCTTGCACTCCGGCAAGGGCTGCCAGACTTTGCCTTTGCCCTTATCAGAGCTCTGCTCCGCTCAGACCTTCACCGGCGAGCAACAAGCACTTACCCTCTTTTTGGCCGCTTCCTTGGCCTCCTTGTGGCGAGCCTCCTCCACCGCCTTTTGCGTCTCCTCCACCTTTTGCGTCTCCTCCGCTTTTCGCTCTTCCTCCGCCTTGTGCACCACCTCCGCCTTGCGCGCCTCCTCCACCTTGCGCGCCTCCTTCTCCACCATGACTTGTCACTGCCGCTCGTCGAACTTGGCCTGGCAGATCTCGTCATCGTCGTCCGCACACTCCCACAGGCACTCGTCAGACCATTGCGTCACATCATGGAGGCTGGACATGATGGTGGTGGGTGATAAGGTTAGGCCAGTGCAACCATGGACTTTATACAGTACCGAAAAAGCGATCAACAAACTTTCAGACTCTGATTTCCTAACTCTGCATTGTCCCTCGCTAAAGGCCTTCAGGGGTTCAGGCCTAGAAGGGGGATACTGTCATATCCTGTATTTCATTCAAGTTCAACTCCAGCCCTCTGGGCCTATCATCAAGAACTCCGCTGCGTTCTCGCACAGGACTTATCTCCGGACTCCAGACTTGTACTTAGTATTCTCTTTTCGTATGTTTCTTGTTCTCTTATTTAGTACTAGCTCTGTTTGTTACTTACCTCCGTACCTGTGTCTCGCTTAGAGCACAGCTCTGGGATACTTACTCCCGATTCCCGTTCTCTTACCAATCCCTTACGACTCCGTTACTAATCATTCTCAAACTCCATATATAAGCCTCCAATTTCACTCCTGTACTCCTTAGTTTGAATATTATCTAGAATAACTCTCCTGACTTCCACTTGAGTCTCGACGACTCTCCTCTGACACCTCTGCTCAACTTGACGTCTCCACATCTTAAGTCCTACCTTCAATCTCTGTAAATCCAGGACCAAACTCTTGTAAGGGCGCACCACATACGGTGAAGCCAAGTCCCAATTCCCTAATCATCTCCAGCGTTCTGGAGTTGATACCGGAGTTACGGTTCTAACACAATCACCTGATAATGGTGTGGATAAGAGCACCCCTGAAAGGCACCAACAGGGATGAAGGAGCCATGACAGCGCATCGCCATGTGATCAGATCTCGCACAGACCTGATGTCCCTGAGTGGAGTCAACAGGTGGGCAGATGGACAGCTAGAGGCACGTGATTCATTGAAGGGTTTGCATCAGGTGGAAAATGAACGAACATAAAAGAGTTGTATAAGCTTCTTTCGGTGGTATTGTCCTACGGGGGATGGCATGTCATTGATATAGTGGCCCGTCAGACAGGACGTTTTCACAGGGTGGGCTTGTCTAGTAATGGTGGAAGACCATTGTTAGACCCCAATATCTCTTCTGATGTGTCTGCCAACTTTCGCTGTATTGCGTGCCCAGTCTGAGGCACAGATGTACACCAAAGCCACCTTTGTTGGACCCTCTTGATGAGTAGGAAGCGAACACGCAGCACCACAACACACACAGAACCTGTCGTCCCACGTGTGTCATGTGAGCATTCTGACAGTGACCCGCTGAAGGGAGATTGTCCATCTCTCCCTCCAGTAGTACCGGTAATCAATGTACTTGGTCCAAGGAACAGTCGCGGCCGTCCTCGACAGAAACGGTGCTAAGCAAAGGTAACCATATTATGGTCAGACGTTTCAGACGATCTCGAGAGGGCACGCACCATATACTTGTGCCATGTCCTTTGGAGGGCACAATCAGGACCAGGATTGGAGCAGCAGAGAGGGTGCCGGTTGGAAGGCACAGTATGCCTGAGTTACAGCAACTCATCCTAGACACGGATCAGGCCCATGTTCGCTGTGGGCCCAGGTTGAAGTTGGCGTAGCTATTCCACGGGAGAAAAAACTAGAACAAACAACCCAGTGAGCTTGAGGGAAGAATGAGCGGAAAAACAGCGTGGTAGAACAGAGGTTTGTCGTTCTATTGGTTCGACCGGGGTACCTCCACAGTCATCGGCACCGCGACGGTATTTTATACACTTCCATTGGCTATGGATGTCGAGATAATGGCGACATATTACACGTGGACCTGATACACTCGGAGCATACAGAAAAAAAAGAAAGAGAGGTCACTAGTGTAAAAGTGCACACAATACATCTTACCGACATATTAGGACCAGAATGGATGCTGCTACTCACAAAGTAGCCAAGTTTGTTCAGCTTTGTTCAGTGACAAAGAGCCCAGCTGTCAAGCCGGCCGAGTTGTTGGCGACTGAAATTTTCACAAACCTTGTTCGTTCCCCCCCATAACACCTGATGGCTATCGACTGGCTTCCCTCTTATCATGATCTCACTGATCACCACGAAGAAGACATTCACCAACAACTCCTCGACCTCATTGAACATCTCAAGACATTCACAGATACCCTAATGGCTGAACTCCCTGGAGATACTACAAACATCGCTAAGATTGCAAAGTGGTCTGATCAAGAGGTTGATGCTCTTGTACAATACTTCCATGAGCACCGTGTATAAACGGGTGATGGGAACTTCAAAGAGGCCACCTTTTCAGCTTCTGCAGAGTTCCTCTGGCCTCTTCATACAACGGGCAAAATCAAGAATGTCAAGAGTGTCAGGAACAAGTGGGGCCAGGTTTGGTATTTTTTTTTTGTATATCAGCAATACTGAACCATCCCCCAGCTTAAGGCGATCTATGCTGCCATCTCACATTATCGCAATCAATCTGGCTTTCATTGGAACAACGAAAACAGTGCAAACATACAAGGCACTGCCACATCCCAGGTTTTTGACACATATGTTGCGAAGAAGGCAAGTTTCCAACTCCAGACACTACTAGTCTATGCTAATCTTGACTGGCAGGGGAACAGCCTGATGAAGAATTTCCGCAACAGAGGCTGGAAGTACCTGGAGCAGATGGAGGATATTTTTCCCCACGGTGGTGCATCGGGAGGAAGATCTTATCATGGTACCATCAGCATACTTCCCATCGTACCAGGACCAGATCAAGCAGTGATGGTGAACACAGGGGACACAGACAGCGCATTGAGTGCATCTCCTCTTGCTTCACATGCCCTAGTCACTGGCACCATCCCTCCGAGTCCTGTTACACTTGCTGACACCCCTACTTCTATGCCAGGAAGCAGCAAGCGTCCCTTTTCCCAGTTTTCTACAGATACTTCTGATCCATCGCTCCTCTTTTCACCAATGCAGTCTTCGCCTTCGTATTCCATTCCATCCCCCG
>JBBPRR010001258.1:0-11919 GCA_038093115.1 Hortiboletus flavorubellus | reverse complement strand
TGTCCCCCTGTCGTCTTCCAAGCTGTGATACATGGGAGATACCCAGAGTCACCACGCCCCGCGGTGACGCTGCTGGTGACCTCATGTACACACGTCTTGTTAATTTAGTCATACATGGTAAGTCATTCAACGATTTGGTGTTTTCACAGGTTGTTTTGAGCGCTGGCCGGTCTCGTGCCCACCCTGATTAAATTCATAGGCCGTGCATGCTATCTACATCGTGTCAGTGGACTCAGAGCTACTACTCATTGGCTGACCGAACCTTTCCAAAGCTGTGCCCTGAGAACCCCTCCCTCTAACCGGTTTCTATTGAACATAAGGTGGCGGGCCCGCGTCAGAATTATAATTGAATGATCATCCTACAAGCATGACACGTCATGTTTGGCGCTTCACACCCCCGTCAGAGAACACGCCTTCAGATGCGTGAAAATGGCCCGCTGCGATCATCCGTCTACTATGGAGGCGTCCAGGTGAGTTCATGGTCGCGTAATCGAATTACCGCGGCTCAACTTTGGAGGTTTGGGCCTGTGACGAGGTTTGCCTTCATTCTCTGCTATGTCAGTGCTAGTACGTCGAGTTATTCGCCTTCCCGACGATGAGGATTCTGGACCTCGATAGAATGTGTTCAGTTTTATCTTGTATTTTCTGCCGGCATTCCGAAGAACGTTTGAGGCCAAGAGATCTAGCAGCCTGACAGTGACGGGTGGTGGTTCAGGCAAGACACAGACTCCTGCCGCCCGGACCTACCGATGATGAGAATTGACGGTTGCGACACTGGTACACCAAAAGTTGGCCCAATAACCATCATCACGTTTGTCATGAATCAGACAAGGAACGTGTGCGTGTATCCCATTCAGTTTTAACAATGGCCTGCGAGATTGATCAGGGTTCAAAGGGACTTAGGGTATTACATGGAAGAGCTGACGTGCGCACTGCACGCGGTCCTAGAGGTACGTTCAATGACAAGTGCAAACGAGATTAGCCCGAGTGATTCGTTTGGGCTGCCAGCACAATGTTTGTGCTTTCTGTGAGTCAAGCCCCAGCCATGGATGGTCATCCATTGTAATTTTTACTCCGACACAGGAAGCTTTGATCTCTGCTGTCAACGCCGGCCAGTCTAACTATACATAGGTGAGGAAGGTGTGGTCCCATAACGTCAGTTTCATAGAAGATTCGGAACCTTCAGGTCTCGTAACGTAAACAGAATACATACAACTTGGACGGGGATGGAATGAGGTCCCGACCCGGCAGTAATGCCAATTCGACTGATACGTTCGCCAGTGTGACGATCTCATCACATGATCACATCGCGAGCAAACAGACTCAACCCACAGAAGCCCTCCGACAACGACATTTCAATGCGACGCGAGAGTGCGTACGCTTCTAATTCTAAAATTTAAAAAGAACCACTTTGTTAAGTACACGCGTGCAGGAAGCTGACTGCCTAGTCAGGGTACAGTAGACTTGGTTGCATCGTGAAAACATTAACGCAATTCCCCATCTATGTTGGTGGTGGTCGAATACGGTTTGCCCATGGAAAAAAATGTACCAGGAGCACACCAAGGGAACACACTCTGCGTGTGATAGTCATGGAGTCCGGCTATTTGTTAAACTCGGATGCGCAAGTGTCAAAGGTTCATATCATATTGTGAGCGGCAGTGAGAGCCTGGGTTGAGTTGGTTCTGGGATTTGGCGTGAGCATGCCACGTCAGTCGAGGGACGTGGAAGGTATGGTGTCGAGCTCGACGCTAACCTTCAAGTCACCCGGCCATGTCAAGCTGCCCCGTATTCGGACGATGAGACTACCATAGACGAGGGTCTAGGTGTTGGAGTGTCAGCGAAGAGCGTATAGCCAGCGGTGTGTTGCTGGTCATTGAAAGAAGCTGACCTTGGCACGACATCTTCAGCTAAAACTTGAGCGGTTGGATGACTGTTGTTGTGCATGTTGAGATGGTTTCGCTTGAGAAGCTACGGTCTCGACACGATAGGTTGTGTGTATGCGAATAAAGAGGCACTCTGACGCGCCTTTTTATTTCGGGCTTGGCGCGTGTATCGTCGTATTTGCTCGGGAACCTGTGATGAAGTCTGAGCGAGGCTGAGTCTTTGCGCCGAGTATTTTGCATTGCCTCGGCCATCTTCACATAACAGCATTCATCAATCGAACGAATTATATCAGTCCTCAGCGTCTAGTGTGTGTCGGTGATTTTCTAGTCCCGCCCCAGCGAGCGCTTGGATGAATACCCACATACACGAGAAATAAGGATGTGTGACGATCGTCGCAACAGGCCGCACTCGTGCACTGGCAGTTGTTTGAAGGTTTGAAGGTTCTGATTTTGATATCACTCGAGGCAGAGTACACTACGTAGATCTGAGATATATAGGACGGCCAAAAAATTCCGTCATATGATCAGGGCAATGCTATGCCAAAGCTGGCTGGGGCTGTCGTCTACTGGATGTCTTGAGTGAAACGACTGCCAAGATAAACTTACCGGCGATGTAATGTTGTATTGCATTTTGTCAGCTTCATAAATTCCTCACAACCGTCGTCATCAGAAAGCTCGATCGAACCTCGGAATAGTTTGAAAGAGGCATCGCATTTACGTTCAATCAAAGCACCGGGGCATAAAACAGACCGGGGTTCAACACCCCATTTTATGTTTCTAGAATCCTCCGAAATGAAGACGTATGTGATAAATGTGAAAGGCGAATGGGAGATAAAGCGCACTGTAAATGGTGGTACACGTTGAGCATGGTACATTAATTTGGTGAAATTTATGCCAAAGGAGAGAAAAAAGCGAGACTCGATAGATGTGTCCGCAGAAGGTCATAGATATTCGCGACGCATTCAGGCATCGGATTTTGTTTTTGGTCTCAAGGTGGAATGGAGAACCTGTTCGTGCAGGGCCTTGCCAGCTGGCACCTATCGGGGAATCAGCCCCAAATATGAGATCAACTCCAGACCGAGGACGTACCATTGGGTATACATGTTCATTCGTCTCTACCATGCACTCCATCAAAACGGGTTTCGATCCATCATACTCAAGGAATTCCTTCATCTTGGCAGGTAGTTCATCTACGTTGCTACACCGGATTGCATGGACGCCCATTGACTTGGCGAGGAGGACAAAGTCGGGATTTGTCATCCGCGTGTGAGAATACCGAGCATCGTAAAAGAGATCTTGTATACGGTTGTGAGCCACTACTCCTGTGTCTCATCTCAAAAAATAGCATACCTTGCCACTGTACTACCATTCCTTGGAATTCGTTATTCAAGATAAGGACCTTGACACCGATGTTATATTGGGAAGCAGTGGCGAGTTCCATTGCAGTCATGCTGAACGAAGCATCACCGTCGATGTCAACCACAGTTTTATTCGGCGCAGCGACTTTAGCGCCGATGGCCGCAGGTAGACCAAAGCCCATTGTCTGAGCACACAAGAATTCAGTACCCGAGAGAGAAAGACAGAAGGGTGACACGTACGCCAAGCCCACCGGAGGTAACCATGGAACGTGGGGTTTTCCATCTATAATGCTGAGCAGCCCACATCTGGTGTTGACCAACTCCTGTAGAGATGATTACATCCTCCTTCCTGTGAGCTGTCTGCTTATCAAGCTCTTCGATGACTTCCTGTGGCTTGATACGGGCATCGGGGCCAGCAGTCTTCACGTAGGTAAAAGGATATTTTTCTTTCCACCCCTTGATGTTAGCAAACCATTCGTTGCGCGGCGTCGATCGGATCAAAGGGACGAGAACAGAAAGATTCGATACGACGTCACCAAGAACCGCGATGGAAGCGTCGACGACTTTGTTGATGTTCTTTGGTTGAATCTCAAAGTGGATGATACCGCCGCGTCCCTGAGCCGCTGCTGCGCGCGCAGCAGGCGCGAAAGTATCGACCTTGCCCGTAACACGATCATCAAATCGTGCACCAAGAGCGATGATCAAGTCGGCATTTTGCATTGCAAGGTTGGCATAAGCCGAACCGTGCATACCAAGCATGTGCAGGCTCTTTTCGTTGGTCTCGTCAAAGGCACCAAGACCTTGCAGAGTGGTAGTGACAGGAATGTTGCCTTGCTCGGCAAGCTGGGCGAGCAACTTGGGTCCCATGGGAGAGGACAGAACTCCATTGCCGGCATAGATGATTGGCCGTTGTGCCTGGTTGATCAGACTAGCAGCCTGCTGAATGAGGACAATGTCGGTTGGGGAAGTGATAGATTGCAGGGGGTTCGAAGGCAGGGTGTGCGATCCAGGTGTAGTGGCCTTGTAGGGAAGAGGTGTGCGCAGAATGCCGGCAGTAACATCCTTGGGAAGATCTACAAGAACCGGACCGGGACGCCCTGAGGTAGCAATCTTGAACGCTTCATTGACACGCCGGGGCAACTCGGCGATATCCTTGACCATCACGTTCCACTTGGTGCAACTCCTCGATATGCCGATGACATCAGCTTCTTGGAATGCATCGGAACCGATGGCTGAGGTAGCGACCTGGCCACAGAACACGACAAGAGGGACACCATCAGAGAGGGCATCCTGCATTGGTGTGACGACGTTGGTTGCTCCTGGGCCTGACGTAACGAGGACGACACCGGGTTTTCCAGACACGCGGGCATAACCTTCGGCCATGTGGCCTGCGCCCTGCTCATGGCGAGGGAGTACGAAGTCGAAATACTCGGAGTTGTATATGGCATCAAACACAGGCAGGATGGCACCGCCTGGGTAACCAAATATGTGCTTTATGCCATGGCGAAGCATCATTTCGTGGAATATCTGGCCTCCGGACATGCCAACGAACGAGTGATCCAGAGCAGCTGCGGTCATGCGCTGCTCCACCGGCGCAGGGAATGGGACATTGTTCGGGGTGGGTCGGCTAGTGCAAGTCGGTGAGTACCCATGCGAAAATAAGATGAATTGGGAGCATTACACAGCTGGTGCTGGGATAGCGGCTCTCGGGGATGATCTACTCAAGTTTCTGGCATGATCTCTGACTCTTGATTTGGCATCGACGATTGAGGACGAAGAGATGGTAGATTTTGAGCGCGTGAAGCACACAGCCGTGGCCGACTTTTGGGCACCTGTAGTGCGAAGAGCTGCTTGAATGGACATGGTCGACGGTCGACAATGAAAGCAAGAAAAGCAGCCAGAGGAGAAAACGAGTCAGGGATGGGAGTCAAATTGCAGCCCGCTTAATTTTGATGCTATTGGAGATATTACAGTACCGTCGAGTCACAACCGACATCCCTTCGGCCGACGACATCCAGATTTGGTAATCTCCGAAATCCCGATACCCCGTTTGCGGCCATTCGTCCACCTTGCACCCAATAGGAATGACACCACGAATTATCCAGTCCAAATGCGAGCATAACTCTACGGTCACCGAACAAGAGAATAGAAGGCGTGGCATCGTGGCCCGCCTATTTTCTACCTGAAGCACCCGGGTACTGTGCCTGGGATGTCAATAGGCTTCCTCGTGACCGGGTAACGCCGCTTGCCAGCTGGCAGCCGCCATTCAGAACTTCGCGTACTGATGTGTAACTCAGTTTCAAGGCTGAACTTGACTGATCATGATTTTCAACTGTCCCAAGGTAAGTGGGTGAACATGTGAGAATATGTACATAGGGGCTAATTCTTAATTTAGTGAACCCCTCACGCCTGTTACGGCGGACGAGTACTACCTCCGAGACTTTTCACGCGGTCGTTCCGTGCCCGCAACCAAAATGTCGTCGATAGCAACCCAATTTGTGAGGCAGGGCAAGAAGGTATGAAACATGTAGTCCCTTGTGCTCACAACATCACAAGGAAGGTCGTTCCAGATCGTCGCTATTGGCAGAAACTACGCCGACCATATCAAGGAACTCAATAGCGCTCGTCCAAAGGAGCCATTCTTCTTCCTGAAGCCCACCACGAGCTATCTTCCTTCCGGAGGAAACGTCGAGATACCCAATGGCGTCCTTGCCCACCACGAAGGTCTGTCGCGCCAGTCAGTTTGAGCACTCGTTCCTGACTGGCAACCAGTGGAACTCGGTCTCGTGATTGGCAAAGGTGGACGTGACATATCACAGGACGCTGCCGACGCTCACATTGCTGGATACGGTGGGTACGACTCCAAACCAGATATGAGCGATGCTGATCGTCGTCTTTCTTTCTAGCTTTGGCGGTCGACATGACAGCACGTAACATGCAAGAGGAGGTGAAGAAGAGAGGCCTTCCCTGGTCCACAGTCAAAGGCTTCGATACCTTCACTCCAATAGGGTCGGTCTGTCTCTCCCTCTTCACGCCGTCTTCTATACTCACGCCCGGTGCTCAGAAAGTTCATACCCAAGTCGTCGATCTCGGACCCCCACGACCTCAGGCTCGCTCTCAAAGTAACGCATCCAGACCTAATATAGAAATGTTCACGAGCTCACTGCGCGTGTCTCTTGACAGATCAATGGCGCAGTCAAACAGGATGGTAACACCGGCGACATGATTTTCCGCATTCCGAGACTCATTGAGCATGTCTCTTCCATCATGACTTTGGAGGTTTGTCATGCAACTCCTTTGGTGGCATGTCCGCTGACTGCAGCTCATAGGAGGGCGACCTCATTCTCACCGGGACTCCTTCAGGTGTCGGTCCCGTTACGCCTGGTGACACGGTCGAATGTACATTGGCCGATCCCAGCCACAAGATTCTCGATCAGTTCACTTTCACAGCTATCTCGAGAAACGGAGGTTATCGATTCAAGTTCTAGTATTCACTGTATTCTCGTCCTCCCCAAAAATAAATCACGAAATTACATGCCAATGGCACAGTCAACGACAAACGTCGAGGTATATGTACTACAATACAGATGTTACTGGCACGTCGAGCCTCACAGCAGCAAATCGTGTCACGTCAACCCCTCTGCCCCCACTCAAGAGTCCCATGCTCGTTTATTTTGTTCAAAACGGTCATTAACGTCGTCCAGTGATATCGTTTGCAAGCCATTTTGGGGTCTGGCCCCGTTGGTGTTGCCAAAATCATCCCCTTCAGAGTCCGTCTCAGAACTGCTGGCAAACGTCCAGCTTCCAGCGGTGGGCGTAAGATCACCGCCCTTTGGACCGTCGGAGTCGCCAGATTGGAAATCACCGAAATCAAACGAGTCGTCCGACGAATACGGGGAAGGGAACGACGACGACGACGACGCAAAGGTAAACGGGTCTGAAGACCTCGTTGCGGCCGAATCAGAGAATGGGCCAAAGGCGTCGTCCTAACATGCAGCGTCAGCGAGAGAGACTGATTTCAGATGAACAAGACCAACATCATCATAGCTATTCACGCCAAACGGGTCGTCCGAGAGAGCTTCCCGAAGAGCACCGGAAGTAGAGGGATTAAACGTGTCCTGCAATTATCCAGTTCAGGCTTTGAGAACGAAACCAGGTGACAGAATACCCACTTCAAACCCAGAAGAACTGTGCCCGTTGTTGTGTCGGCGGGCGGGTGGAGGTTTTCCAAGGTCAAATGTGGATTGTGTTAGCCACCCGCCATTGTCGTCATCTTCCTCGTCTGACGTATCTGACGCGAGGTATTCTCCTGCATGAAGCTCCTGCGTCAAGTAACGCGCAAACTGAAGCACGACAGTGGGTCAAGGGGAGCGTCAATCCCGACAAGTTCTGAAATACCTGCGGGGGGCCAGCACCATGGTCCTCATCATCTTCCATCGGAGCGGGGCCAAAGTCGGCAGTCGTTTCTCGACCTGGTCGCGTGGTCGTAGTCCTTTTGAACTCCCCTTTCACCCCAGGGCCGCCGTTTGCTGGCATAGCCGTCGTTTTGACGTCTTCTTCATCCACAGCCCATCGACCTCCAGCACGTTGAGCGTTGGTAACGGCTGGTTTGCCACCACCGAGCAAGCTCATGTCGCGTTTCTTGGTTTCCTTGTACCTTCCCGTCACGTAGTCGTTCCATGCAGGCTGCGGTGCAAACCGTTCGATGATATGGCGTAAATCGAGTGGGAAATGTTCAAGGGCGGTGATGACATCCTCCGCCATGAGCGTGAGGTGCCCCATGTACCCCAACCGCACACCTTTGGGTTTGGTGCTGAAGGATAACATCGTTACGCGGGTGCAACCGAATAGGTGAGGACATCCAAGACTTGCCTTTCTACATCGTTTTGTTTTTGTCCGTCGACGATGCGTTGCATCAGTCGGGCATCCCTGAACAACGCAATGGTTAACTCGCGATTTAGACCGCCATCGACCCTGCCTGTGAGGACTTGGTGAATGAAATCGTAGACGACGCTATGCAAAAAGTTATTCCAAGGGAATTCAAAGAACAGGTCCTAGAGAAAACAAGATCAGACGATCAAAACGAGCAAGGTGTGAACATCCTTACCAATAGCGTCGACAATACAGACGCATCCAAGAAGCACTGCTTCATCCTCTCACCAACGGGAATGTCCGGGGTCGCGGCAAAGTAGGTCGATCGTCGCGACTGCTGACGTGACGGAGTAGATGTCGCCTGCGAACTCGCCTCTCGCGAACTAGGACTGAGGGGACTCCATGGAGCAGTTTGAGTGGAGTGTTCTGATGATGGCGAGGAAGATGGGCTTGCAAGGGAAACCACCGTCTGCGATTGCTCCGCCTGGGAAACATCGCCGCTGTGGAAATGACCGTTTTGAGATTCATCATCCATCACAATCTCCTCCATAGCGTCGTCGTCTGAACTTCCCGGGTCTTCGCTCATATCGTCGTCCGAGTCCAGGAGAGAGGATGCGCGTGAAGGGTTCGTGACCGGCAGCTCCAAGGCCGGTTCAACCTCGTCGCGAGGTTCGTCAGAGGGCTCGCGTTCGCGTTCGTCCGAAGAGCCTAGCGCGATAACGCGGGCTAGCGTCTCCAAAGCGGCCAGTCCACCCTGTAATCGACCGTCGCTATCGTAGAGGTGATCGTGTTCCGAACAGCGGTTCAGAAGAGACATATTCGAACAGTGGAGAAGTTCGGCATATAGTTCGCAAATTCGATACCGCTCGAACGTAAGAGGCCGAATGAGACCCACGGTAGTAGGCACGAGCCCTTGCTACAGGGACTAGATGTGAACTAGTCTTCGTAGGGGAACGTCAGGATGGACACACCAAAGAACGAGGTTGGATCAGAAACCGTTGAAACTCGGGCAATCGCTCGCACATGATATCTAGGAGTGGCCCAAGGTTGACGACCCCCATCCGGTCAACCATCTCCTTCATTGCTGCCTCCAATGTTTCACGCGCATCATCTGCACCCTGTAGCTGCTGTTGAACGTGAATCAGTCGATTCCGGAGCGTGTGGAACAAGTAAGGTTCAAAGTAGTCCGAATTGTTTTTTCGAATAAGCTCGATGATAACAGATATCGAATGGATGACAGATGACGTGGCAGAATGGCCATTTGGAAACTCGGAGGAAGAGGGAGCGATATTTTCGGCGCCGACACCCCCCGAAGGTTTGACAAGAGGTTGATCAGCTTCAAAGTCACAGAGAATGTATCCAGTCAACGTGGAGATACTATCCCTATGAGCCAATTCCCGAGCAAAACGATTTGACGCAGGGCCATTCTGAAGACCTTCTGTCAAGCCGGCGCCGGGAGAGGGGGCAGCCATGGAGATGATACCCTTGATGAGTTCTGACACGACAGTGTGCATATCGCCAGAATGAGCGGGAGAAAGTAGACCTATCAACCTCCCCATGAGTTGTTCTGAAGATAACCACTAGGCGCCGACGGGAGGTGAGTCAATGCGCACAAGAGTGCACGTGAGAGCATACTTCGAGGACACCCGCTCCACCCGGATGCTCATCCAGCTGAATAATGCGAACGAGCAGATCCACTATTGAAGGGGTCTCGACATGATAAAGTAACCGCTCCACGACGGATGGTTGGGATTGGATAAACGCAAGCATCTACAACGGAATTTGGCGGCGAGCAGTGGGAAAAAGACATGTTGCGACCTACCTCTGCAGGTTTCTTGGTGAGAAACACAGCGTTGATCTTTGCAAAGTGGGAGGCCATGACCATGCCCGCTTTCATATCCTCGGGGGACCTATCAAGTACGGTTTCCCAGAACGGGGCAAGAAGTTCCTCGCTGTGGTTTACGCAAGTCTCCACGATAGACCAAATGTCGCTGCAGAGGACTTCGGTCGCAACATATGGGTACCTTGGCAGCATCAGACGTCCATAAAGACTCGATTGAACTTGTTACGCACTTGAACCGACCTCTCTCCTCTGCGCCTTCGATCTCACCAGTGACATACGCTAACAAACGCTTCAAGACATCGTCGCGCTGGAAATAATCTATGAGCCTCGTATTTTGTGATTTGCATTCTTGTAGCAGATCATCCTCGTCTAGTATGGCTTCCAGCGAGACATCATCCTTGTCCAGGAGGCTGTCTATCGCGGACGTGTTATGGAAGCCGAATCTACACGACAGTAGGAAAATAGTCATGCAGGCGTTTACGGACTGAATTATAATGAAATACCTCCAGAACATGAAACCAGACGAGCGCTGCTTGGATTGGGGGGAGTTGGGAACGAACTGGTAAACGGTTGCTGAGGCGAGTTACGACACTAATGTTTACTACGCGCGTGCAACTCGACGATTATGAGATCACCTGCATTTGGAGATCACAGAGAATGCCCCACTCCAAGTTACAACATACATAGCCCTCACTCGGACGATACTCGCCAGCTAGCAACCTATAACGTCCGCATCAAGGTATATTGTATTATTAACGAAGATATCCTATCGTAAATTCCGTGTATATAAAGGGTTGTCCCGGTGCCTCAGAACTGCGGACGTCAGGTTCAAATGACTGGGGAGCGTGGGCCTAGAACTCACCCGAATCTGGTATGTCCCACTTGCTTTAGTGAGATAGCGTACCCATTTAATACTGTGATAGTTGCTTTTCTCAAATACCTTTAGAAAGCGAACAATCAGTCCAGATGCAGTGAGCATTAGGACCTGGAAGTCGACGTCAATTGGTGGCCGAGCCCAGACTTGTCGAACTGTCGTGGACGTGAGTTCAGCGGAAGCCGTAAATGTACACTCTTGGCCGCCCTGTATTCGGGGGATTCTGGGTGCAACATGTTAATCTCAGTACCGCTCAAGTGGTACAGCCTGACGTACTTCCAGATCACGACGTTTTCCGCAGGGACATACTTGGCTTTACCATTAGCGACTTTACAATCCACAGTCGTCGTGTTCAGTGGTGTGGGTATTCTAAGCACGACCTCGGTAGCGGAGAGTTTATTGCCAAAATTTGCCTTGATAGAAACCGTATAGGAGACCTGTGTGGTACCGATTTCGTTGACAGTCGCGATTATGCGCAGCGGAAGCTTCACGTTCGACGTTGCCCTATACCTAAACGGACAAGACATTCGGACTCAATCTCGCAAAAAGGATGGTCGGGACTCACCTCATAAGTTCAAACTCGCCGTCAGGTGGAATGAAGCTAATGGTGCGATCGGAATCAAATTCATGAAGGCGGACGCATTGGTGGAACCGACAATCGTCTAGCTCCACACCGTCACCCCCACCGGCACCGCGGTCGTTTTTATCAATGACCACCTTTTCGTTGAGACCAAATTTGCACTCAGGTGTGCCGGACAAATAGGCACGCATTTGTATGTGGCCGTCGACATCTGCTCGGAGTATGGTCCCTGTGGTGACAATTTGAGAACACCCACCAGAAAATGACGTCATGCAACTAACCTTTAGCACTCATACTGAGGTTGACAATCTCCACAACATCAACGAATGCTTCGTTCTTCTTGTACTTGACATCACCACGTCGCCAACTTGTAGCCCCTGTCGCTTGCACGGTGATCTTCGCGGACTCCTCCTTTAATCCGAGTGAACTCGGGCGCAGATCGAGTGCAGAAAAGAGCGTACGGCGACATGCGGAGATGACATGACACTCTCCGTTGTGATATAGCTCTT
>JBBPRR010001257.1:0-11922 GCA_038093115.1 Hortiboletus flavorubellus | reverse complement strand
CAAACACGAGGGAGATGGGGGATCATAGATAGAAGTGGAGAGAGCATCACGGTGACATTTGGGGATGTTGGGATGGGGAGTGGAGATATCGAAAGTGATGGTGAAGTGGTCTAGTAGCCTCCGTTACCTACAGTTTGTACACTGTCCCGTACTTCGACCTTGAAGAGAATCTTCAGTAAGGACGGGTGTTAAAAAATAGCGCCATGAAGTCCCGGGTGCTAATTAGTACTGACCACATCGGAGGGTGTTTGATAATTCATGACACAACCCCATCCTTCAAAAGACGTGACCACACAATCAACGATGAAGACACATCTTTCCTTGTGATCATTGACGTGGTCCTTTGTTAAAAGAGACTTTACTTCCCTCAGTGACAATCTCTCTAGTGGGCGATTTGCAGGGATGGAACAATCTACCTAATTCAGTACTAGTATCGTCTCTACGATCAGGATGCCTGAACGAACGAAGGCCTGTCTGCTCTGTAATGGTGGAGTGAATCGTGGTGCGTGTTCGACATTGATTTAATCCTAGTGGCTTTGCAAGTTCAGCCTGAACTCACTTGTAGGTGCATCACGAGAACTTGTTTTTTCTTATAAGTTATAACAGGCTGGACCTGAAAGGTCCAGGTGAAAGGTTCAGGAATCTGAATCCCAAAGCGTACTAGCATATCATACTTACACACCCTCAAGCTGACCAGACTGTCATTCTGCAAGCCCTTCGACAATATGTTAAATAAGTAGTTGTCAGGTTCACTAGCACTCGTTGCACGATCTTAGCAAATAGCATTGAATACTAGAAGAGAGAAAATACTGAGCGACGAGATACAAAACGATAATGGACAGTACCTAGAAGAGAGAAGCACAGCGTTAGGGGAAAAGGGAGAGACGAGACCGGTAAGCTACGATATCTGATGGATTACTAAGAAAGACTCAGGACCTAAGCCCGTGCACAGACCTCAGGGGAAAATGCCACAACATTACCCTCTCCCAAAGATCGCATCTCGCGATCTGGTAAACTTTCAAGAGCGTCAAACCAGATTTCTTTTTCTTCTTCCTTGAGTAGGCGTTTTTGTCTTTCATCTCTTTCAAATGTTCCTTCTTCCCAATTATACAGCCAACCTGGAACGTGGGCGGGTTGAGTGAAGTTCTTGATGGGGCGGAATCGAAGCTGTAAGGTGGGCTTAGGGCGAGGTTTAGCGGGGTGAGAGCGATGGAAATCTCTAATAGCATCTTGTGCGTGAGTCAGTTCGGAAGCCTTTTTCCATTCACATTCCTCACGAGGGAATTCCTTCCAGTGTATGAGATATTCGAGATGATTCCGACAAAGGCGAGAGTCGAGGATTTCTTCGATTTCCTGTTCTTCAAAGCCTTTGATCAGATCAGGAGGTGGGGGTGGTGGTTTTTGCTGGGAAGGGAACTTAGGAGGGGAGAAGGGAGATAGCACACACTCATTAAAGATGAGATAGATTGATTTCCATGTAGGTGGGAGGCGAAGTTTGAACGCACTTTCTCCGTGCTTGCTAAGGATGGTGAATGGTCCATAGCGTTTGTCGTCAAGCTTCTTGGTGGGGTGGTCAGAAGTAAGGTGGGTTGCTTCCAGCCAAACCCGATCGCCCACTTGAAAGTCATGCGAAGGGGACCGTTTTCGATCGTACGCGTGTTTCATATCCTCAGCGGCCTTCTTTAACGCCGCTTCAGCCTCTTTGTGAACCTCTTTCATCCGACAAGCGAAGTCTTGCGCAGCTTCCACCCGTCCCTTGCGCCGTGGGTTGCTCCCCTTCCAGGGATGTTGACCGTAGTTTAGATAGAATGGGGAGTAGCCGGTAGAACTCTGTACCTTGTCATTGTACGAGAACTCAGCGAGAGACAGCCACTCTACCCAGTCAGTCTGATGATAGTTAGAGAAGACTCATAGGAAGTGTTCAACCTCCTGATTGAGCCGCTCAGTTTGACCATCTGTCTGGGGGTGGTATGCAGTACTCACATTACCCGTGATTCCGAGTAAGGAGTAAAACTCACACATGAAGGCGGATACAAAGTTTGGGCCTTGGTCGCTAATGACCTTAAGGGGAATCCTGTGATGTCGAAAGACTTGGTCTCGGAGGATTCGAGCGACTCCCGAAGAGGTTATCTCGAGGTGGGATGGCACTACCTTGAGCATTTTCGAGAACCGATCAACGATGACCAGAATGGCGTTATGGCCTTGCGACTCTGGTAAGGGGCCGATGAGGTCCATGGAAATATGTTCCCAAGGACGAGTGGGTGGTTCATTGGGGTGAAGAGGAGTGGCAAGAGGGATGTGGCAAGGTTTCATTCGTTGGCATGTCTCACACCCTGCAACATACTTTCGTACATCTCAAAGGATGTGAGGCCACCAGTAATTTCGAGTGATTAGCTTGTGGGTTTTGTACTGACCCAGATGTCCGGCAAGACCATCAGTAAATTCACATCTTACTATTTAGAGCTTTTATGACTCCACTTACCTCACCCCCACTGGTTAAAGCACGAGAAGTGCAGAACCGATGGAAGCGGCAGAAGCAAAGGACCGCACTCTAACATAAACACTGTAAGCCAGACAAGTACAGAGAGTGGATTTATTAACGAAAAGCATACAAGTATTGGATTCGAACAGGTACTAGTACATAGACTAATTAGGGAAATGTATAGTATAGAGTCATCTGGGAACAGAAGGGAAATACCATGGCTTTGGAAGAGTCGAGCATGCCAAAAAGCAGTTCAGTATGATGAGACGAAGATGCCAAGACAGTTTTGATGGTATCGTCCAGCTACACAAGGGGTAGGTCCAACTGACTTCAACGGTGATACGGGTGGCGATAGCCTTGTGCTTGGCGAGCAGCTGGGCACCAATGGCAAGAGTAACGGACAAGACGGTGGGTATGGCGATGGGAATACCGCCGACCAGGAGGACAAGGATGTTGTTGAGATGGCAGTGGTAGCTGTATCTGAAGCCAGCATAGAGAACGAGAATTTCGGCGACAACAAAAATGCCTATGGAGACCAAACAGAAGGAACCAATTTGGGCAAGGATCTGCTGCAAGTGACCTGTCGTGTCATTGTCCTGTCCGACGAGAGAAGCGGCGGCGTGACCGAAGAAGTTGGCACCAGTAGAAATGACAACACCCTTGGCTTCACCCCGTTTGCAAGTCGATCCACTGCAGATGAAGCGTCAGCACAAATAGCCAGAACCAGACAAAGGAAAAGAATACACATGAGAGATATTGATATTGTCCAACTAAACCGGCGGTACCACAGCACACGTGAGATTCATAGCATTTGTAGGTGTTGATGCGGAGAAGAGAAATGGGGTGGGAACGGGGAGGGGAAGGGGCCCAGGTGGGTAGAGTGTTCATGGCATTTCAAGTTGCAGGTGTTGGTGCGTAGAAGAGAGATGAGGTGGGGATGAGGGACGGGGGACGGGGGAGAGGAGGTCGTGGTTAGAATGCCGTTCCAAAGGCATGGTGGTCAGCGTACTTGTTGACATAGAAAAGCTGGAAGTGATCATATGAGTCCAAATGGATGACAGCGGTCTTCGGCTGTCTTGCTTTGGTGATAGCAGGCTTTACGATCCACATGCCTGTGTTGTTGTCTGGAGTATCACCGATGTGGTCGAACCAGCGTATGACTGCACATGGATAGAGAACCCCTTGAAAAGAGAAGGAAAAAAAACATAGTACTCGTGCCACATCCATCCCTCTAAAGCCAAGAAGGTCTGGATTAGTGACGACAAATATACAATCGTGGCGGGGCCCTTCGTTCCGCCAATTTGGACATGCCCATATGTACTCTCGACGCATCCCTCCTGTACCTGACAAGTCACTCGGCGCATGGAATGTCAACGATGCCGAGTTGAAAACTGAAATCTTTCCTGCATAGAACGGGCAGGTATTACATGGTGGTTGTCATCAGAGTGGATTTTTGTGTGGAGGAATGCCTGGACGAGCTGGGGGAGATGTTGGATACCAAGTTCTTCTGCCAGTAGTGGTATGTTCTTTGCTCTATTCCGTTCTTCATGTACTATATTGGCCACTGAATTTGTGGGAATGAATGAGTGACCACTTACGGGGTGTCTTTGCAAGAAGTACAAATGTGTCAACATGATGGCTATCAACAGGATCAGAATCGTTTGGATCCTCAGGTTGACTTGCGCTTGCCTCGTCATCAGTGTTCTCGAGGTGCGGGTCACCTCCATGCTCCTGGTTCAACATGTTTTGTACCTCATTGTGCTGTGCTGAGGTGCATATTCATGAGCAACACCTGTCGTTTACACCGCAAATTACATACCCATAATCTCAACAATATTTGATGTACCTGCACGTGGGAGAAGCATGCCACGGCATTGGAAATCAACACGGGCAGCCATGAGCTTGTCAACGCACTGGTTGATAACAAGCATCTGGCCTAAAGCTTGGTGGTGACTTGACCGTCGATAAGGCTTTTTCACTGCCTTAATATGCTTGGATTCGGTGATGGATGAGCATAGGCCGTTTGGTGCACCAAAAAGTTTGATTAGTTCAAAGTAATGAATGAGTGAGTGTTGGCGGGGAAGTGAAAAAGAATTTACAACGCCGGCATTCTTGAACATTTCATGATAGCGATGAAAGCGGCCGAGTGCTTCTTCAACCTGCGCTAGTTCCATGGTTGAGATGACATCCTTGCAAACGAAATAACAAAACTCCAGGAAAGCCCGGAATGTCCTCAACATGTCACGAGGAACATGCCCTGTGATAGCAGCAAGGTAAACCTGTTGTAATATGTCAGTGTAGAGCTCATTGCAACACCAACAGGACTAACCTTCATGAGAGCCTTCGAGTCATCCCCCGTCCATTGTTTGAAGTGCCGACCTTGAGGAAATCGTCGGAGGCCAGCAAATGAAGGCACAGCAGCAATACTATTGACACGATTAGCATTTTAATGTGTTAGTACATTAGGAACTAGTGGTTGTACCGGTGATCAATATCATCAAGGATCTCATCTGCTGCTTTTCGACCGTGGGTGATGACCAAGTATTTTTCTACCCAATCGACCAAATGGTTTTTAAAGGTTCCTTTGATCAGTTGATATAGTATGTTGGGTGATAGTAGGCGACATATGTCAGCCCGGGGGAAGTCATTAATGAAGGGCTGAGGATAGTTAGAAATATAAGAGTTAGCACACAAAGGATGACGTACAACAATATCCCCAACAATTCCGAACTCATGCCATAGGTCCTCGAGGTCGAGTTCTTCAATGAGGATGTCAGTATGTTCACGGGATCGCCACAAACCACCATCGTCAAGGTTTGTGCAATGTCTGAGGCATCTGACATGATCAGGTTAGAGTGACAAAAAACACGAAGGGGCGAAACGAGTACTACCTTGCGCACCAATTCTGAACAATGCAGGCTAACAGAGCCTGCTCCTCATAATCTGCAATATACAGTCCCAACCCATAGATGACACGCCAGTAATGCAGATCGCTGCAGCGAACAACTTCCCAATGCGTCATATAGGGTTTGATTACCTGCATGATGCGGGACAGCGAGACATGGAAGAGCTGGCGGCGGAACTTTCGAAAGTGTGGCGACTTGGCTTCAGCTCATGTGGCTAGATATTTCGGCTCTGTTCAATCATTTGATATGGGAAGTAGAGCCACAGAGACTTACTTTTCGGAGTGGCAAGAAAGCCAATTAGAGCCATTCCATGGCGATGGGCTCGTCGTGCACTGTTGTGAATATTGCCAATTGACAGGTACAATGGATAATAGTCATGTTGACCAGTAGCTACCGATACTGTGGTCTTGTCGCTGCCAAGAATAATAGGGACAAATGTTGCGCCTGCACAGTCAGGATGGTCGTGCACAATAGTGTCCTAGCTCAAAATTGAAGCTTGTCTCAACATCTTAAAAGAAATCTTACCGCTTGCTCCCAAGCCCAATCGCCTGAGAAAAAATCCTGGAAGCAGCGTGCATTTGTTTGCGCATCATATTCACGGAAGGGTCGGTAGTATGTGTAGTTGGCAAGTTCTGGATTTGCGAGTATGTTGTGGATTGTCTGGCAAGGACACCAGAACCAGACATCATATGTATCATCTTTCCAAGGTGCAGGGTTATCGTCATTCTCTGGGGTGCAATTATATCTGACAGCGAAGTTATCCCACTTTACACTGCCATGCTGAATCGCGTCAATGGTTCGGTATAGATCTTTGTGGTTCGCGTACAGTGGTTGGCTGCCCATGTCGAGGAGTGATTCCCCCCATATATCAAGTAGCATGTCGATTTGCTGGGCGGGCATCTGATTCCTTGTGTATAGAAAGTTGGCCAATTCAAACTGAAACCGACTATTGAACGGGTTCCAGTCATCGTTGGCAGGTAGGTCGGGAGGAGTGGGGGCTGTCCCGAGTGGTACGAACTCTCCTTCAGAGTTACATGGTTGTCCTAATTGATTAATGTTACTGTCCACAATCTCAATCAATTACTTGATTGGACGTACCAGTAAGAACCGAGTGATAGTTCCGAAGAATTGCGTTCCCTGGGCCCAAATATTTGGCATCAAGCGGCTGGACTTTTGGCTCATCAGGATCATAAGGTGTTGGACTTCGGGGTAGATAACTGGGTGAACAGAGTTGCTCGGGTGTTGGGGAGCGTTGCTCAGGGGTTGGAGAATGAGGGGATGGAGAAACATGCGGATGCTTTGCATGGAGATGTTGGGTTAATCCGGACTGGTTTTTGAACCATCGATTGCAACTCAGCATCGGACAGGGATATTGAAGCTGAGCATGGTTAGGTTGGGGTACAGGCGAAGGAGGCATTGACGTGATGAACGAGGGAAGAGGATTCTCGAGGAAGATTCAGGCTCAAACGACGGCCCTCAAGGGAGGCACGGAGCTTGTGCAGGGAGTTGGAATTGGTTGCCATACACACAAGCGCAGCTGAATTGTTTGGGGGGTCAGCATGATATAAAGAAAGACTGCCGTATATACATTGTACCTTCGCTCTTTTTTCCACCTCCCTCCCTGCCATTCATTGACCAAGTCCATTCGCTCATTTCTCTATCCCGGCCATGGTGGTACCTAGCCGTTTAATTGCTCAAGGAGCGAGCCAGGCTCAGCCTGCTTCTCCACCTTCCCTTCGTAGAACCCGTCGTTCGAATGCAATGGCCCATCCAGGCCTGCCTGATATGCCTGCACCCAGACGTACAAGCAAGTAAAAACGGGCTGACGAGGAACAGGTTAGACAGGCCAACAATGCTAAGAAGTTGGCACTGCAAAACACTTACAATCGAATTTCTGTGGTGCAAGCTGACATGGAAATCAAGCAGGCTGAGGCCAAAAATTCGGAGCATATAGCCATGCACCCGAGATCCTCTGCCTTGAAAAAAGAGCCCCGCGATGAACTTCCTATCATACGGGGGTCTTGTTACCCTTGTAAGTTGTTGTTCGTTTCATCTCTGTGCGAACCAAACATACCGAGTTATGATTGAATCAGATTTCGAGGGCCAGAATCCCACGAAGTGGTCTCCTCGTGAGGAACTGGCAGAACTCACCCGTGAGAGGGTGCTCGCAGCTAGGATGAATGGCAGTCGTCAGCATAGTGCCATCAACACTAGCGAGATTCTCACTGACAGCGAAGACAGCAGTGAAGAAATTCGTTTTGCATCTGAACATTCAAAGCGGGGGGGCAAAGTGAGTATTGGCTATCAAAAGTATGGGAAATTAACCAAATATTCTCACCTAGACCCTGCGTCGCGAATACGCTGTGGCCGACATCAACAAAGTCGCAGACCTTGTGACCACAAGTGCTGACACTACAGTCAAGAGTCGAATGGAACAGAAAAGAAAGCGAGACGTACTGAGCAATGGTGAAGAATCAGAGCAGGAGGACACCAGCAAGCCAGAGGCAATCACGGACACAGACCTGCCGTCCCAGACCACTGCCAATGGCGGCCGGCCAGGAAGGTTGCGCCTTACCTCAAAGGTAAAAAGTGGTTAGTCTATATATAATGAAATTGACTTGCCGCTCCCGCAGACTGCCGTAAGTGTCATCGAAACCCACAGACCAATGAACTGGAAGAAGGTCAAGCTAGAAGGGGCAGAGAACAGAAATAGAATCCACATGCTCAACGAAATGGACTGCACAGATCTGGGGGAGCAACCTGTGGCGCCAATATCCGAGTCGCTTGTGATCGCTAGGCAAGGTCGTGGTGTGGCCTCCAGGAGGTCTCGTAAGGCCGCTAAGGGAAGTACTGTGGTCACCAAAGCCACTAAGGCTGACCTTCCTCCGCTTATGCTGGATGACATTGATGATAAGTGGACGACTGTTGTCCTTCCTTGTCTTATCCTGTGGTATGGAGACCAGGACAACGTGTGGTCCATCCAGGAAGCCGATTTGTCGCACATCCTCATGGTGATCGTGCAAGTCGTTTACCCTACGTACGACAAGACCAATGAAATTCAATACGGCAATCCCCTTTATTCTCTGGTACGTACCATCATTCACATAATCTGCCATTTCAGGGTTAATGCTGCGGGATGCCTTCCAGGCCCATTAGCGCCTTGGTCGTTGGCACAACACAATTGCAAACGTTGCAGCCAACACAGTCGTCAACTACCTGATTGAGAAAACGGCATCAAAGAGCGTGACAGCCCAGGAATTCATCACCTTTGTGCTCCAGGACCTCGCATTCGCCTACAAAGACTTCAAACCTGGTGACCCGGAAAAGGCATTTCAATCGCACCTTCTCCTCTCCGTTCTCGCATCCACACACCTTCAAGACACCATCGGTTGGGTTGACGTGCCCGGTCTCGACCTCCCTGCGAAGTGTGATCATGGGATTAAGGGTGCCCTTGCGCTTTGCACAGCCGTGGTAATGGAAACTCTTCTATTCACACAGTGTACTGATATGACATAATACTTACAGGTCGAACGCGCCTTGAGGCTTGCCGCTTCAGGCAAACTAAAGCTCACTCATTGTGCTGAAAACCTCTGCCAGGGCCCACTTTATGAAGATGGTGTGGACGTCACTGACGAGCTCGACCAGCTGGTGGATCCACCAGTGAACAGCACGAATGAGGGTAGCCATGGTAGCAGCGCTGGCACCAGACGGGGGAAGCGGTCCAACGTCAAACAACCCCGTTCTCTGAATAAGGTGAGCGGGAAGGTCAGCACCAAGGGCGTGGCGTTTTCACATCAGAACTGGGGTGGCCAGACAGCCTCATACTACCAGTCCATTGGAAACCGAAGCGAGGACGCCCTCAACGATATTGTTGCTGGGGCTCTTATTTGGCTCGCCACTCACGACGACCCCATGCTACCTGTGCCAGGTTGTGACCCCACTGGAAACGAGCTTGACCCGCGGGCTGTGATGTGTAATCACTCCGAGTCCCTTTGTTCACTCTGCGAAGGTTACTGATTCATGGCACACAGGATATTCTCGCCACCTGACATTCTATCTTGAAGTCCATCAAGACTTGCCTCACCGTTTCTCATCTGAACGCGTCATTTGTGCACTCTATTTCACCACCTTTATTTTTGTTATCGCTCTCTTCTCTCCACTCGTTATCTTTCCGCCCACTCACATTCATTTCGAGCAAATAGGAACCAACTGTCACTCATTCGCTCCCGCGCCATCCAATCATATCACCATTTAATAGCTTGACCCGTGCTCTTCTTGTTACCATTTTCACTGCTTTTTGACATATTTTAACCAGACTGGATACTACTTTTAAGTCGTATACTGGATATTTTCAATGCATTTCTGTTCACCTCTCATGCTCGAAAGTCACACAGAAGCTCGAGGATCACAACAAAAGTGAATTAAAAGAAATGAGATCTGTTTTTAAGGTTCTATTCGTGCTTTTTAGCCAGTCCCTCAAAGACGCTAATAGTAGCTAGGAGTTCAACTAAAAGCTAGTTAAGTAACATGGTAATTTACTGATGTTCTTCAGTATGCCGCACCACTCTTGAGCAGTTCACGCCGCGTCCTGCATGCGCCGCGATCACACTCATTTAGTGGACTCAGAAATCAGAGCCATAGTATAATTTGTAGCTACATGTCACATCGGTTATCTAAGAGAATCAAGGCTGCGATCGAGGAAACCCTCGGAGGAATAGACAACCGTTGGGCCCGTTGAAGTGGTTGACTGTGAAGGTTGGGTATCCCAAGCGATCAATCGTCCTGACCTTGAAGGATGATGGTCGCCCCAATGTTTGGTAAACGCTTCCACTATCGTATGGTCCGTCTCCTTGTGTGATCAGCGACCCTGGTCATCCATGATATGGGTGAGGCTGCCAGGCTTGTTTTGGAGAAGGTGAACGCACTCGGCGTTGTCGAAGTAGGGAGATGCCCTCTGTTTCGTACTCGTCAACGTGTGACTCGAAAACCCATTTCTGAATGAAGCCCTGCAACCGCTCGTTGGCAAAGTTGATGCAGAACTGATCCAGGGAGTTTGGTCGGCTAGTCATGTTTTGGGGACTGGGAAGATCAAAAAGTCTGATGAGGGTGTCGAAGTCATCATGGCAGAGGCATTGGTTGATGTATTCATTGAGTCAGGCGAAAGGGGAGTAGAGCGTCTTAGAAAGGTCGTCACGGTTGTCAGAGGCACCATCAGAGTCCATGAAGACGGTGCAAAGCTCCTTGACGAGCTTCGTCTTGTAAGAAAGCGTGCTCCCATGTGTGGAGGGTTGTACACCAAGGAATTCGGCAACGATGTCAAGAACATCTACGTTGCGAACAACAGTGGTGTCGACATCACGACCGCGGTCGACGGTGAACTCGGTGTTACCCAAGTGGAGGGTATAGTAGCTGTGAGGAGCTGGCATGTTTGGGCGACATGTCACTTAGAGAGCCCCACGGATTTGAGGGCTAGCTCGAGCTGTTCGAAGCGAGTGGCATCATCGTCCCAAATGCCATTGGAGAAAGCGCTAGTGCCAGCGCGCTGACCAAGATAACAGTACTGGGTCTTGCCAGCGAGGTGAAGATGATGGCATTCTTCTGGCGATGCGCCAGCCATCAGGTAATAGAAAATGTGGAAGTTTCGCTCCCCAGACAGCACAGCTGCCACTCGGTTGTGCTCCAGATAGTAGTCAAGGGACTTGATGCCACACAAACGCCCTTTGTCGGTGAACTGCAACTCCGTGTATTTTCCAAAGTGAGACGCATCTGGATCGAAGAGCACGCAGGCGTTTCCAAAGGACTCGATGGTGAACTCTGCTGCAGGCACCTGCAGGGTCTTGATAGCGAGGTGGCGGCTTTCTGACTTTCCGCTGCCAGTTTCACCACTACGAAAAATGGAACATTTGTAAACTATACCTAGAGTACAAAGAAGGGAGCGTACCCAATGATGAGGAACTAGTCCTGAGCTGTACGTCTTATGTGGTAGTAGGCATTGTTGGCAAGCTGAAAGATATGGGTAGGAAGGGGGATCCCGTTCTCGGCTGTGTCCCGATAGCTCGTGACATACGTTTGAAGGACAGAGTTGGCATTGGGGGTAATGTATGTGAGGGTTGACGGCCAAAAGGGTGGAGAATCCAGCCATGAAGCGCTCGCGGAGGCAGGTTATGATAACAATGTCAATGTCTGGGATGGCCGATAGCTAACGAGGTCGGAGATGGCCTCAGACCGCTGTTGCAGGCTCATCCCAGTGGAACAGGGTTGGCAGTGGGTGGCGTCGACTTTTTCACCGATTGTAGGATATAGGGACCGGGACCGACAAAGTTGCTGAACAACGATGGGGGTACTTTGAACACACAAAGAGGTGCGTTATGGATCACTCACATTACTTTGAGGTTTGCTCGTGGCTGTAAAAGCCAACTCAAATGGGGTGGACACGGGGATGAGAGGTTGACCTGTACAGCGAGGGGTGACCAGCGGGTACTAGTACTGGACCGAGTACGGTGGGCCTAACCGTGTCGACGCATATCATCATGG
>JBBPRR010001256.1:0-11928 GCA_038093115.1 Hortiboletus flavorubellus | reverse complement strand
TGGTCACAGTTAATTTGCCATTTCACAACCCCCCCCCCCCCCTCTCTCGAACCGACTTCATCTAATGGGTTCCCTCCCCTTCTTGTAGAATTGATGGAACTTTTGGCAGTAGAGGACCCTCCGTCGAAACCTCGGTATCAAGCGTGGTTTTCTGTTTGGGAGAGAACCGTGCGCTTCGAGAAAGCATTTTGGGACATGGCGTTGAACCTATCGTGATGTCGGTTCGTCGGCATGTTCGTGTCCTTATCGACGCCATACAAACTGTGTCATAGAAGGCTTTGACTCTGTGGCTGTATCCGTTCTTGCAAGCGGCAGGTCTCGTGCAACGCTCTTTTTTCTGAATAATAGATCAAGGATACACCCTTCGACGCCACTAGTATGTATACGTTGAGATTGCCGCCTGCGAGGGCGTTTTGCACCGACGGCACCAGTATCGGTCGATAGGATAGATTGCTAGCTTTGAGACACTTTCACGTCTGGACAGGCGGATTTGGCCGTACTGTCCGGTAGTAGAGGTTCACCAGACGTACGGTGGAGGTGTGCACAGAAGTGCAGAGAGGCTGGTTGTGAGCACACCACGCCTTGTCGTGTCCTTTCACCTGGAGGAGTATTGTCTTGTAGAGGCTTACCAGACGTTTTCAGGAGCAACCTGAATGTCCAAAAGCGAACCAACTTCCCGGCGAATGATACATGTCCCAAGGAGCTGGGCTAAAAGCAGTGTGGTCGTTGCAAACAGATCGACCTTGTTCATGGGTACACATGGTTGTTGGGCTGGTGTACGTACCCGAGCGTCTTCATCCGTAGCCTCGCTCCCTCAACAATCCCGGATCTTCAACTGGAGCGAGTACAAATAAAATTGCCCACGTCAGCGGCATTGTCTACATAGACCTTGAAATAAGGCGCATCGTGTAATGGTTAAACACGGTATATGTCTAGCACCGCCAATGAACTCGACGGATGCCTAATGGACAACAAATGAGTATAACAACCTGATTGGGAGTTTCGTCAGACCTGTCATCTGTCGTCTCGACGGTCCCGTCTGTCGCGCTCCCTTGTACGATCTCGTTGGTCGTACTGCTTTCCCTTTCCATCCCCCCCTCTCTCTCGGTTGGAATCGCCACGACCTCGGGCGCGATCTCTTTCCACCTCCCGGTCTCGGTCCCTGTCCCTATAATCCTTTCGCTCACGATCTTTTCTCCGCTCGCGGTCATCGTACGCGCTCCTTTCCCGGTCTGCCGTGCGATCAGCTCGCTCTTTGCGTGACGGGGAACGCGAGCTCCGCCTTGAAACCGTACCCGATCTGCTCGGCCCGTTTTCGCCTCGCCCACTCTCCTTTCTCGCGATAGGGATGTAACGCATGTCTGGACCCTTTGGTTTCTTCTTCCCACTTCCGTCGTCCACCGGCTCCCGTTCTTTCGCACCAATGCCCAACAGGGCAGGGCGCGCCTGTGGCAGGTACAGATTCGTAAGGCCATTCTTACTTCTCTTGTCCGACTTGGCGGCGACAGCGCCGTCGGTCCAACCCATACCGCGTAGCATGGCAGCACCGAAAGCCGATATGGGGACGCGTTCGTAGTCGTTCGCCGTGGCGACGTCGGGTAGTTCTTGAACGTCTTGCTTCAACGCATCCGCTTCTGAAAGGGGAGGCACGGGGATGATCTCGACAACGGTAGCAGATTCGTCTTCGCCGGCCAGAATTGCCCGAAGGGCTCTCTGGTCTTCCGTTTCCTCGACGAGCCCAGCAGTGGATTCTGCCGACACTTCCGCCACCAACGCGGTACCATCTTCCTCGGCCTCTGTTTTGGCCCTTTTATGGAGCTGTAGACCCGATAGCTGAGGACCAGAATTGATGGTATCTTTCGTTCCGAGGCCACCAACACTCCCGTCTGCGCCGGTTGCCGCAAGGGCAGAACCAGGAATGAAGGAAGGCGTGGCGCGGGAAGTGTATGGCTGGATACGAGAACAAGCTGCGCGGCGTCTTCGTGCTGCTTCACGCCAGTCGGGGTTGGGTTGCGTGGGGATGACTAGGGGTGCTTCTGGGACGGGCGCCCTTCTCTTTTTCTGGTGAAAACTAGAATGCCAAAACAAGTGTGACAACTTTTGTGAGTCGAACTCGATGGAACATGATGACCGATTGCGAACGACGCACCGCTGGCCACCAGGCTGTCTGCTCGCGACAAAGTCT
This sequence comes from Hortiboletus flavorubellus, assembly GCA_038093115.1. Lineage (NCBI taxonomy): Eukaryota > Fungi > Basidiomycota > Agaricomycetes > Boletales > Boletaceae > Hortiboletus > Hortiboletus flavorubellus. The sequence goes on along the minus strand of JBBPRR010001256.1, from coordinate 9,743 downwards.
TCCTCGTCGCTCGAATCCGTGCGATGGGTGTTGTCGTCTGCGCCGGAGCCATTTGCAAACACGATTCCAGTCTCTCCATCATCGTCCGAGTCCTCGCGAGGGCTGAACGACCGGGGAGAACCTGCGAGTGGACTTCCTGCGGCAGAAGTGGCGGCGCTGGCCAGATGGCGAGGAAGCGCTGGCAGTTTGAATGGACCGTCCGATTCTGGGCCAGACGAGGAGGGTCGCGATACGGGCGTCGGCCGGCGGACTATGAACGAGACGGGCGAAGGCGTCGGGGCCATCCTGGCAGTCGAGTCGACAAGTCGTTGGCTTTGTCAGCAAATCCATCTCTTTCTTCTTCAAGATGACCAGCGTCGGGCGACGTTTGCAGCGGACGTTCGCGAGACTCCCTCCAATTCTTGCCCATGCACGCAGCATGTCCCTTGCATCATCTCAGTCGGCCCAAATCCCGAGAATACGCAGCCAACTTGTCAGGTCGCCGGCTGTCAAGGATCTGGAGGAGCAAGAGCTCGACGTCGACCTGGTACCCAAGGGCCACATCAATGTCCTTCTCACTCATCGTGCTGCGGAGGTATGCTCTTCGCAAATGCGTACGGAGCCCCCACAATTCTGACCAGACTCCAGCAACTTCGGCAAATCTCAACGCGAGAGGGGAACCCTGACGTAGCCCTACGCATATCCGTCGAGTCTGGAGGGTGCCATGGATACCAGTATAAACTGGGGCTTGCCGGTGTACGCGCCCCAGAGGACTAGTGGGTTGCTGTTGCCGTCGCGTTCTCGTTTCGTTCGAGCTCACCATCTTTCCACTAGTCATCTTACTCATCCGGATATCCGTCCCTCAAACCTGTATATTGATGCTGTATCGCTACCCATGCTGAATGGGTCGACGGTCGATTATGCCACCGAGCTCATAGGGAGCTCGTTCCGGGTAACCGGGAATCCACAGGCGAAAGGCGGATGTGGTTGTGGTGTTAGTTGGGAGCTGAATGATTAGACCTCTCTTTCTGGACACCCGCCACACCCCTTGCAGGTCAGTCCCACTGCTCGAGTCTGCTCTTTCGCTGTCTCCCATGACCGCACAGTCGCAACCGCGCCCCACTCTCGCTCGACCGCCGTATATGTGCAGACCCGCATCGCACATGCCATGGGCATGGTGAGAACCCAATGAGAAACGCTGTACAAAGTGTAGATCCCTTGATAGTCGAGAAATCCAACCTATTCTACTCGATCCAAGCAGTGTCTTTATAACCTCCGGTTTACTATTGATTCTACGCCTTGCCCAATCCCTTGATGACCCACCGCTTAGCAAACGGAACACGGCTTCCGTTGATCCGATGAAGACACGTCGACATACTATGGTTGGTCTCACTTTTCCGGTTACTGTCCGGTTGCTGCGGATCAGTCTGTCCCGATATTTTCCATCGTGGTGCAAGCCAAGTACGTGCTGAGACAAAAGCCGTGTAACAAACACCACGCAGGGCCTGATCGCAACATCGGAATCGAATACACAACGCACCACGAATCATACGGCCGGAAAGCTGGAACATTGACCAGAACCTGGGCCCAGATGATGTTCTCGGGCCGGATCTGATGTCGCGTGAATGGTCAGTGCTGCCCGTCCAAAATCAGATATTTGTAGTCTCGCTCGATCATTGTCTCCCTACGTGAGATGGACAGAGGATAGACATACGAAAGCAGAATGTCATGCCAGAGATGCAAGTGCCCGACGTGTAGCTGAACTCGCACTTGGAAACATCACCGAGTTCGTTGCGAGTAATCTGAATGGGAGAGTCCCGAACCATTCGATCTTTGGCCGTCGACCAGTGACCAATGGATTGAAGCCGAGCGACTCACCGACCATTTGAGAGGATATGGTTCAATACAGGTCCATAGCAAGCGCGTGAGCATAATTTGCGACTACAATTCAGTCTCCCCGTAGGCGAACGAAAGAGTCGAGGGAGATCACTGTTCCTTCTTTCATTATGGTTACTCGGTACAAAGAAAAGGAAATGAATCTGGAGTGAAAGGGAAAGAACAATCCTAAACTGTCTTAGAGTCGTGGCAGGGAACAAGCCTCGCACTAGTTAGTAGCGCTGCTAAGTGAAAAAATCGTTCATACAGTGGATAATAGCTACAAATGCTGCATGTATTTCTTCAGTAACCCAGTTCAAATGGAAAAAAAAAAGACCAGTCCTTGCGTAAAGTGTCGTAAATGGGTCGTCCGAGAACCCTCCTCAACCAAAGGGTATCCGTAAGTGCGATCCATCGAATCAAACCACGTTTTCGACGAATCTTCCACGTTCGCTATTGGGATCCGCTGACTGCCTCTTCCCCCATTGCGACATCAACGAGGCAAAGGTTGAGCCAGTCTCCATGCCTGCTCCTGGCTTAACCTGTTCCATGTCCTTTTGCGAAACGGCATTCGCGACGGTTCGGCCACGCTTTGACTCCTCCTCTTCCGCCTGCAATTTGATATACTCCTCTCCCCTGATGCGCAAAAACTCCTCCAGGAGCATCGCGTTCCTGGAATTGGCCTTGTATACAGCGATAACTACATCCCCGACGATAGGGACGATCCCGCCGATGGCAGACACGGCATTGTTGAACAGCATCTTGCTAACGAGCCAGGACGGCAGATCCGCCTGACGGGCTTTGCGGAGCACGAGGACGTAGTTCAGCACGGCACACGTGACATCGCCCGCGCCAGGGACGATTCCAATGATGAACGTCCAGCCGAAACGGAGTCCGCAGACGCTGAAGCCTTTGTCGAGGCAACGTGCTCTGCGTTGGACGCTCTTTAGGATTTTGGCGTCGCGAGAGGAGATTCCAGGAGGTGTGTCACGCTATAAATAAAGTAACGAATTCCGAATCAGAAACGTGCGTGCAGTTGAGATGAAGATGCAGTGTGTATACCTTTTTGCGACGTTGCTTTCCCTTGGCGTCGCTGTAATACTCGTAGAGAGGGTCTGGGGGGGCGTAGCCCTCCAAGTGTTGCTGAAAGAGCTTGGTGCCTACTTTTTGCATGTACGCCGACATCGTAAGCGCGAGGTGGAGGAAGGGGAGCGGAGAATTGAAAACCAGGCGATTGTGGGCTGCTTTCACACACCACAAATACGTCATGAACCGGGCCGTCGCGAGCCCTGCACAGCCAGCACAGCCATACTATATCAAATCAGAATCATTAGGTAAGCTGAGCTGTAACACCGCATTACGCACACTCTAAATAGCCGATTCCGTGACGGTGCCCGCAGCATCTCTTCTTGCCATGGTGCACGAGCTCTCCGAAGAATACGTCCAAGACAGTTTTCACAGCTACCTCAAGTCCTCTCTCACCCATGCAAAGGTCGAGAGGCTCATCGAGCCAGAAGTTCTCGCAAGCGCCGAGGCGGATTTGATGATCACGGGTGAGTGGGAATATCCAAAGTCGATCAAATCACCTTCTGATCTATGTACGTGTCGGCTCCCAGGTCCAGCCCTTTGTCTCTATTTTGCCGCTCTGCGTTCCACCACCGTTCCACCATCGGTGCCACTTCCCAGAAGCTCCAAATCGGCTCCACCCCGCGATCTCACGGAGGCAAATTGTCCTCCGACCTTCCTGGGCTTCCTCCGCGTCTGGGCATCCACTGTCCCAAAGATACAAGGGCTGCAGCCAGAACACCAGCATGACCTCGCCCGCGTCATATGTGGTCTGCAGCCGGTCAGTGAACCGGTCAACCCCTCAGTCTCTGGCATTGCAGCCGATCTCCGCGCCGTAGCGATCGAGATATCACAGAGACGCTCTTTCCAAGACAGATACGCAAGCGATCTCCAGGCTGCGCTCGATGCGGGCCCTAGTGGCTCCACTCTCAAAGTAAAGACCTCCTTCGTCCCACCTCCCGCTTACGACGGTCCGTCCAGCTCGAACGCCAAATATGGGGCCGAGTACTGGGCCAAGAACGGCGCTCGGCCAGTTTCTCCAGCCTCTGTGTTTCCCCCGCGAACACCATCCCCGGTGCTATTCCCGCACAATTCCCCTGGTCTCGAGAGAATCCGTCAGATCATTTATGCCGCCCTTGGGGACGTTCTTGCTGGTAACGTGACACTGGGCCGACTCCTCAAACGGGACCCTCCTCGTGCATACTTTGCTTCCCTTGCTCTGGCCATCCTCGAAGTCGGTACAAAGGCCCTACGACCAGATGGTTCCATCGACGGAGGGGTCGGCTTGCAAATAACCCTAGACGAGTGCCCGGAGGCACTGAAGCCTCTGATGCTCGAATTCGGGAGGATCGGGAAAAAGGCAACGATGATCAGAGAAGGGGACACGGAGGCGGCTATTGAAGCAGCACAATCAGGAAACGAGCCGCCAGTTCCACGCCTGGAGCGGCTCAGGAGAATGCTGCAAGAAGGTGTGGGTTTCGACCGGGCCCAAGGCGCCAATGATGATGCAGACCAGCGCGCTCGAAGGGACAGCGTTGAAGGGAGAACCGTCGAGTTTTCCAATCGGATCAACACGCTTGCGTTGAACATATCAAAGGTCAAGACGTTCCGCGAACGACAAGACCAAGTGTTTGAGATTCTTTCGGCCGTTTGCGGGAGCTGAGATTGGGGAGACCAAAGCAGAAAAGCATATGACCTCGTTTCACACTTGTGTATTGATATACCCCTCCGCGCAACCGTTCGTGTTCTGTTAGAGTATGATAGTTAGCATCAACAGCTCCCGTTGGATAAATGTATCTTGTGTAGTTTATTGGTCGAAGACACTGGTCAACGAAAGTTATATATGTATATATGTTCCATCTTGTTCCCGTACAAAAGTGATCTATGCGAGCAGTCATCTAAAACAAGAAATCTACGATGTGGATGACGATGGGAGCGTAGAGACGGACACAGATGGTCGACCACAAGGCCATCCAAGTGTTGGTGATCCTCGGCTTGGTATTACAGACGAGCTTCGGCAGCATACGGAGAAACCGGATCGGAACTCGACCATCCTACTCCGTCGAGCGAGTCCAGAGTCTTCGTGGAAGGAACAGCGAGGCGCCGATGCCAACGCAAACCAGCGATAGGAGATAATAGTACACAAACCACGCACGCTCGGGGGTCTTGATAGAAATCGAAAACATGGACGTGCCAGAGGCGGGCCCGATGCTGCGCATGGTCGAAGCAAGCAGTTGAGCGATTCCGTTGGTGGTTCCGAGAGAAGCTCGATTAGGGGAGGCCGCCGCAATATAGATGAAGATACAAGCTATAGACGTGTTGGTTAAAAGTGCGAGCGTACGAGTGACGTGAAACAACTCACAATAGGCCAGATTCAATGCTATCGCAAAGGCGAGCTGCACCCCGACCACGGACCAAACCACCCAACTCACTCCTTGGGTCCGAGCAAGGGCGTTGATCAATGGACAACTTAGAATCAAAGGAATCCCGGAAACAATAGCGACCGAATAAATGACCTTGGACCCCAGCCAATCGTGCAAATCCGCAAAGAAGAAAATGTGGAACAACCCATCCACCAAGCCAAAGACAGAAAGAATATTGCCGATCCGTGGCGGATCAAGACCCAGCCCACCAAGCTCTATGGGTGTAGCAAAGAAGACCGGTTGTACGGCTCGGAATGTCATCTCTAGTAGAGAGAGAGCTGCATAGTTTCCTGCTGCGATGAGCACGCGCGGTACCAAGAGTGTGCGTAAAGGTGGTGGATCTTCATCCTCCTTCCTGGATTCCTGTATATTCACACTCGCTAGTGTTTCGCAGGACGGGATACTCTTCAGGGCGGGCTTCTTGCTGAACTTGGCCATGATCAACCGACCGAGCGGGACGCGGTGAGGAAGAGTCTGGTTACTACATTCAGCCAGGCAGTGACGGAGATCAGTGTAGAACATACTAACCTCTTTCAAGAACAAGAAAGTGACAAGCCAAGCCAACGCAGTAAACGTCGCGGGCACAGCGCACGCCAAGAAATAAGGGTACGTCTTGAAGAAGTCCCAATTCCCAAAAATGTCTGGAAACCGATCGGCGGGCTTCGACAACCATCCCCCAATATAAGGGCTAAGCAATCGAATGAGCAAGGATTTGGAGAATAACAGTAAAGGGACGAACCCTAAGGAAGCACCAGTGGACCAGGCTATCGGGGTATAGGCATACGCCTCTGCGAGATTCGTGGAGTCTGTAATTTCTACCATCATGCCTTTCATAACGCCAACATTTCCATTTAAGGCACCATTCAGGGAACGGCTAAATGAAAATGGATAAAAATACGTTCATGAGCCATTGAGAAAAGTGCGTAACAAGAGAAGTCTTGGAGTACCTCATCACCAATCCCCAGAAGGTCTTCGATAGACCAAAACAGTACATTGAAGCCGACAAGCCGAATAAACCGGTCAATATAACAGGTTTTCGCCCGATACGGTCCGACAGGCGACTCCAGTACAACACAGTGACGGCTTGCGTCACGAAGAACAACGAATGCTACGGCATCAAGTTTGAGGGCGTGAAATGAAAGGTGGGATTGTGAAGACACACCAGCAATCCTACATAATATCCAACCCGAGTTTCGTCGCCGTTCGTAATGCCAATGTCCCGGATCAGCTTGAAAGGCGAAAATTGGATGAGAAGGCGTAGGGTTATAGTCGACCTGAGGACAAACCTGAGGGGCAAAAGGAGCGATGACTTGAGAGGTGAGCGGTTCTGCGAGCTGGAGGAACAGGATGACAGAAAATTGACGCCAGGGTAATGGTGTCCTGCGCGTCTTCTGTTTTTGAGCCTGCAGCAATGGTGTCTCCTCGTCCACTGCCTGCGAGGTCATGGTGGTTAGTAAGAAAAAGTAATTTTTGTGAAGCAGGAGAGAAGGAAATTCGGCCTACAATTCGGCTTATAGTTAACCGGTCATTACGATCGCATGTGCGAGCTCTTGTGATGAAATTCGAGTGTCAATGTAGTCAACCCCGGGCCGGGTCCAGGCCCCGCCGGGGAGTGGGAACTTCATCTTTTATCTTTGGGGTAAGTACAGTAATCGATACGCACGTTTGTCTCCATTCCGTACTGTGACGGTTATTTGCATCTCCACCAATGAGATTGCTATGATTCAACACACGTTATTCCCCGGTGAATGTTTGTTTCGCACAAAGCACTGGTAAACTGTTTGCCCGATTTACTTCCGGGCGCCTGGACAAGGCAAAAAGGTTTTTCGGCCGTTTGCAAGAACGGGTCGGGAGGACCAATCCCCCGTAGTGGGTTCTATGGGGGACAGTTACGGTTTGTTTTTGCAGGGAATTGTTCATTTTTACGTTTACACTTGTTTGCGTTATCACGGAAGACCGATTGAGACGCGGTGTGAGAACTTTTTTTCAGGACTACGGAACATGCTCCACAGGAGATGTTTCCATTGACGTCGCCGAGGTCGACTGTGATGCTGTCGTAGGTCATGATTGGATATGATGCTGTCACCACGGGCTTTTTTCGTAACCTTTCCTTGAACCGCGAGGAGTCTTTGGAGTCCATTTCTGCCGTTAACGGGGGATGTTAGTACTTCGTTGTTGGCCAACCGTGACGTTCCGTCGGGTTCCATGCATTCTCCATGACAGTCGGGCAGACATCGTCTGCTTCCTTGTTGGCTCTCTGTGCCGAACCGTTACTGGCCTGTCTAGCATCCATTTCGCAGTAGATTTCAAGTCAATCACTTAGCTAACACCCGTAGTCTGATTCTAATCCAAGCATTTCACTTTTCCGAGTTGCAAAGCCACTGCTAGTTTTTGATTACTGGACAGTCTAGGGCGGTGGTGGCTTCTGATTCTGATTCTGATTCTGACTAGGCTGGGCGTCGCCGTGGCGGGGGTTGCCACGGATGTGGCGCTCTGCGTGTTATCTAGTACTCATAATATGAAACCATCATGGCGTCGTATCTTGGCTACCCATTTCACTTCTTGATATCGATAAGACACCTCCGCACACCGATTTTGTGAAAGGTGTCAAAAGATAGAAAATGACAACTCACACCAGGTAGGAAAGAGCAACCGGACGAGTCGAGCAACAGGAATGCCAACGAAGGGTACTGGGCGGGCCCACTGGGTGACGATGCCGTACCTGGGATTACCAAGCAAACTATCAGATCAATCCTTGTGGTTCGTTTGACGTCAAGCATCGACTTGACTCCTTGTGGATCGTACCTCGATGGAATGATGTTGGATGGAGAGAGGACGAAGGATTGGGGTTCAAAGCTGCTGGCCGAGTAAAGAGTACGAGTCGTTGGTCGAGTGGTCTTTATTTCGGTCACGGGCACTCAACTGGGACGTCTGGACTCAGCGGGCAATCGTCACACCTATATCATGTCAGCAGTGGAGTGGCGGTCCAACTTGAAGGTCAAGATTTCTTGAAGTTGGTTGCTATCTGATCTATGTGTGACTACCGTGACATGCACTGTTCGTTTGTCTTGCTCGTCCGTTTCGTAACGGTAAGTCTGTCCTGCCCATTGTCAAAGGCAGTCTTTGTACATATTCGAGAGCAGCTATCAAACGAGAGAGCTACGATTTTGGCGCTCATGAGAGCGGAGAGACAAACACGGATGGTGAAAAGTGCTACTGAGGTCATAGTGTTGGTGATCCTGAGTTGGTATCACAAGCGAAGTTCGCCAGCATGCAGAGAAGCAGGAAAACTAGGCATCCTACTCCGTTGAGCGACTCCAGAGTTTTCGTGGGAGCAACAGCGAGGCGCAAATGCCAACGCAAGCGAGCGACAGCAGATAATAGTACACAAACCATGCATGGTCAGGGGTTTTGATAGAAATCGAAAACATGGATGTAGCAGAGGCGGGTCCGATACTGCGCATGATCGAAACAAGCAACTGAGCGATTCCATTGGTTGCTCCGAGAGAAGCTCGATTGGGTGAGGCTGCTGCGACATAGATAAAAATGCAAGCTGTGGACATGCCAGTTAGTAGGGCGAGGTTTTGACAAACGTGAAAGCAACTCACAATAGGCCAGATTCAATGCCATCGCAAAGGCAAGCTGCACCCCGACCACGGACCAAACCATCCAACTCAATCCTTGGGTCCGAGCAAGAGCGCTGATCACCGGGTAAGTAAGAATCAAAGGAATCCCTGAAGCAATAGAGACAGAATAAATAGCCTTGGACCCGAACCGATCATGCAAGTCCGCAAAGCAGAAAATCTGGAACAATCCGTTGATTATGCTATAAGCGGAAAGAATATTGCCGATACGTGGTGGATCAAGACCAAGCCCACCAAGTTCTATGGGCGTAGCAAAGAAGACTGGTTGTACGGATCGGAATGCGATTTCCAGTAGAGAAAGAGTAGCATAGTTTCCTGCTGCGATGAGTACACGCGGTACCAAGAGTGCGCGCAAGGGTAGCGGAGCTTCATCCCCCTTCCTAGGTTCCTCTATATTCTCGCTCGCTAGCGTTTCACAGGACGGAGTACTCTTCACGACGGATTCCTTGCTGAACTTGGCCGTGATCAACTGACCGAGCGGGATGCGGTGAGGAACAGTCTGGTTACTACATTCAGCCAGGCAGTGACGGAGATCAGCGTAAAATATACTGACCTCTTTCAAGAACAAGAAGGTGACAAGCCAAGCTAAAGCAGTAAACGTGGCGGGCACGGCACACGCCAATAAATAAGGATACGTCTCGAGGAAGGCCCAATTTCCAAAAATGTCTGGAAACCGCTCAACGGGCTTCGACAACCATCCGCCAATATAAGGGCTACGCATATGACATGAACTCGAATGAGCAAGTCTTTGGAGAAT
>JBBPRR010001255.1:0-11928 GCA_038093115.1 Hortiboletus flavorubellus | reverse complement strand
CCCCGTTCGGCAGTATCACTGACGGAGAACTTGGGACTGACTTCTCCCGTGCATCCACCGGGGTTATCGGAGCGGAACCTTGTCTGCTTGAAGGTGTTAGTATCCAGTGCCCTCTTCCTTGCGGGCAGTCTTGGGGATAGTTGGTACGGTATCATGGAGGCACTTCAAAACGCGGACTATGTCCTCACGATGAAGGGTTCGCAGCCTTCTTCTGCAAGAAGAGCAAGTACGTTCACTGGTGGTACTAACACGCCGGGCCGGTCGGCCTCTGGAGCCACGGGAGGTACATCCGAAGCAGCGAAATCGGTGCACCCACCACAACTTGCTCGACACCCTCTTTTGGCAGATATCGACCCAGAAAACGTCCAGCTCGCCATCCAGCGTCTTTTCGATGCTTCCAAGAATTTGGAAGATTCGGCCTTTCAAGATTTCGTCAACGCATTGTGTAAGCTGAGCTCGGAGATGATTGGGATGCAATCTGATGCGACGGCGACGCTTGGCGAGGTGGAGAGTACCGATGAACTCGCTGCTTCTGTTTCTTCCGCTACTCTTTCCCCTCGAAACGACCTTCTGCATCGGAGACGCGTAAGCGGTATCCACTTACCGAAGACTTTGGTGAGTTTGGTTTGCATGGTGTTTAGCAGCGACGAGCTCATCACGGTTCGTTGTTTCGAAGCGCTCGGGCGACTTCGGAGTGGAAAGACTTGGTACAGTCGCAGTGCTCAACATCCATCGACTCATTTACAGAGCTCCGGAAGTCGCTTGGAACACGACCACCGGGCATCTGTTATCTATCATTAGTCTGCCTTCTGCACCGCAGGCTATCCGTGTCCAAGCTGCCCGCATCCTCGACGAGATATTAGTCATCGTTCCCCGCAATTTAGCGAGCTCCGGGGATCTCCAGGCGACGGCTCAGCGTCGGGTGTTGGACGTCCTTTCCAAACAGATCGTACCCGTGTCCGAAGCCGGCGCCGCAGGTACAAGCACGAATGTTGAGCTACGTCGTATGGGACTCGAAGCGCTGCATCATATACTCCAATCATCCGGACATACGCTCGTCGTCGGATGGGGTAGTATATTCGAAATGCTCGGTAGCGTCTGCAAACCACCTGCGCCCGCGCGCACGGTCTCTAGCGACTCGGTGAGTACGTTGTCGTTGCAAGATCATCGTCCCAGGCCACTTCTACTGGGGTACAACAATGAACGGGGATATACGGCCCTCGTCAAGATCGCGTTCCAGTCGCTGAAGCTGGTGTGCGATTCGGTGTCGTCGCTCTCTCCAGAAGACCTTCGACTGTGCATCAGCACGTTGGGTCAATTTGGTCGGCAGGCGGATACGAACATCGCGCTCACAGCAGCCGAGAGCCTGCTCTGGAGCGTCTCTGACTCAATACAGTCCAAACGGAAAGACGCGGAAGAAGAGCCCGAGTACAACGCGTTGTGGATGTTCCTCCTCCTCGAAGTTCTCGGTTTGTGTACCGATGCCCGGCCCGAGGTTCGCGTGGGCGCCATTCAGACATTGTTTCGCGCCATGCAGCTCTACGGTGCAACACTCAGTCTCGACACGTGGAACGACTGCATGTGGAAGATCACGTTCCCGTTGTTGGATGCGATTTCGGTCGAGACGCGACGAATTCCTCCCGAGAGCGCTGGTCCACCTTTGGCACATCCGTCCGGCCCGACGCCGGATCAGGCCTGGGACGAATCGAAAAGTCTGGCATTACAATCGATTGGGTCGATCATCAAAGAGTTTGTCGTGTCGAAGATCATGCACCTCTCGACTTTCTTGGACGCTTGGAAGGTCTTTGTCGCGCACATCCAGGATACGGTTCTCTTAGACCGCCGACCGCTCAGTACGCCTGCTTTGCAGTGCCTCGACAAGGCCATTGGATCACTGCCCGCGGCCACGGATGAAGCCATGGGGCCTCGCGTCGTAGAGGCGTTGGAGTGTGCGTGGCAGGCCTGGAACGACATCGGGGGTGCGGTATTACAGGGCAACACGTCGCATTTCTCGCCACGGCATGCCAGCGACGCGGCAGGATCGCACCGCGCGTTTGCGCAGGAAAGCTTGGTGGCGTTTCTCGATGTCGTTCAGACGATGCGACGGATGAGTCGGCAGCATATGCATAGGGAGTGGTCGTTGGCGCGGTTGACGCGTCTTATGGAGATTTTGAAAGGTGGGCTGTACTCGCCAGTGGATGGCGGATTCGTTCGTTATGCCTGACGCATGAATGATAGGTGTCCTCACGTACCCCAACTCTCCGGATTACAGGCCAGACGTGGACACGCTGACGCCGGTGCAGGTGAGTGAGAAAATGGTAGTATCGCTTGGTATTCATGGGATACTACAGGCATCCGTGATGGACATTGTGCAAGCCATCGACCTCGCCGAGTCGGGCGTACCATCGTTGATCATGCGCGACCTTGCTGAATTCAGCTCTCTAGCGTTCCTCGCGGGATGCCACACACCCCCCACGCTCGTGCCTGCCCCTGAAACGCCCGTCACGCCCTCACGGTCGGCCACGCACAAGCACGTCACGTACATCGGGCTGTCAAAACAGACGATGCCGACGCTCGTCGAGTTATATATGCGGTTCAAGGATCATGCAGAGATATACGAGGACGGGACGCTCGAGGCCGTCCTTTCGGTGAGCGAGTCCTCATATCGTCACCGTCTGGATTCTCATTCGTTTTTATCGTGTATTGGGCTAGGCCTATGGGATTCCGATCAAGCTCAAGTATGAGTGTCCAGCGCCATCCAAGTTTGGCAACGACGTGCCGCTGTGGAAGACAGCGACGACGTGTTTCTTGCGTACCGTGACGGAATGTGTGGCGGCCTTGTTGAGGCTCGGAGAGGGTGCGTTTTTTTCGGCGTGTTGTCGCTGAGGGTGCACTCACTTCGAGATTGCCCACTAGCGGTATCGAATACACGGGTTGAAGCTATCTGGAGGCAGATTATTAATGGTTTTCGGGGTGGTATCCTTGCGGATTGGTACGTGGTCCATGATCGAGCGGTGTCGATCTATCTCCTGACCAAACGCTCTGCCCCAGCTCTCTAGCGGAGACGTTTAGCCTAGAGGAACAAGAGACGGAAGAAAACTTTGACCTTGCGCTGATCAGTTCGCTCGAGATCGATCTCGTTCCTCACTTGGGCAGCCCACGCGTCCCGGACTATCTCGTCGGTCAACTCGCCAAGATCCTCCACCAAGGTAGCCAATTGTACAAGTTTCCGTTTCACACTCTGCGTTCGAGCTCACCGGGTCTTGGGGACTGGAGCAACGTGGGCTCGTCGCGCAACTCGCGGGAAGACTTTGAAAAGTTGGATTTGGAGAGCGTGGGGAGTACGGCGACGGAAGAGGTCGTTCCGAGGGAGCGGTTTTCGTATTGGTGTTTTGACTTGCTGTTTTTGATTTGCTCCAACGTGACGAACGGTGCGTGTTGGTTTGGATTACTGGTGTGGTCGTTTTTGATGGTGCTGATGGTTCTGATGTCCCGGATGCAGACCAGGAGACGTCGAGGCGGAGGGTGGCTGCGTTGTGTTTGCCGTCGTTGCTGGATCGGTGCAAGACGGCCATGGTGGGTTATATCGCAGACGAGGCGCTCCGCGGTAGTTTGCCATTCCCAAGGTGATTGAGACGGTCCGCGATGTGGGTCACTAATCGTAAATTGGATTGTATAGGGTCCGTGAAGACGAACTGCTCTACGTGTTGCGCAAACTGCTGGATCTACGACTGTGGACGGGAGCCCTCTGGGCCGCGTTATCCGACACGCCGTCTGCAAACAGCGCATCGCCACCTGGTACGTATTTATTTTTTTCGCTTGTTGGATCTCGGACGCTGACAAGATTTGACGCGTGTCTCGTTGCGTGCGATTGGTGACTAGCTGTCGATCCAAGTCTACCTCCATCTGCGCTCATCGCAGATGTCGTGAGACGATCGTCGGTTGCACATTTGTTCTACTTTTATCCTGTGTTGTGCGAGATTGCATCGATACCACGAAAGACGCCTGCTGCATGGGTATCAGTGGCGAGTGCTCGAGATGCTCGAGATCAGGGAGAGAGGGGTTCAGAAGGTCGTATTGGAGCGCCGGAGAGCGATGGGAAAGTGGTGGAGGTGGATGCGAGGGCGTTGGCGAAAGAGTGTCTTAGGGCGCTTGGAAAGGAGATGGGTGCGGTGTAGGCCGGACGTACCTGATGATGTGATTGATAAACGATGGTGTTTTCTACTTTACACGAGGTTACAAGTTTTGTTTGGGAAACATACAACTCTACTTGGGGGGCTCTGTCATCAAACCGACGGTGCGTCTTGGGGGAGGGCACTGGGTGGCGTAGGCACGTCCCCACCGATATCGCCCTCTTTCGCACCCAGCACCTCCAAGAGATCCTTGCGCCCAAACATGTGCGCGGTCTCGATCGCCGTCGGTTTTCCGAGTCTGGGATCTGCGCCTGCAGCGACGAGATCGCACACGATCTCGGTGTGCGCCTTGAAGACGGCGCCTGCGACGATGGACTGACCGCGGTCGTTGAGACGGTTTGGGTCCGCGTTGCGTGTGAGGAGTGCGCGGGCGAGGGACGCGTGCCCGGCGTAGGCTGCGAGCATGAGGAGGGTGTTTCCTGTCGTGTCGTGTTCACGACGATGCGGACCGACGACACGGTATACGCACCTTGGGCGTTGGTGAGGTTGACGGGGAGACCTGCGTCGATGGCTTGGAGGAGGAGGGGCGCGTCTCCGGAGCGGGCTGCGTCGAACATGCGGTGCGCAAAGTCGAGCGTGTCGGGTGGGAGCGACGGCGCGCTCGCCTCTGCCATCGTGGTCAGAGGTAAAGTGGGTCTTACATAATAAACAGTGTCCTTATTTCACTCCCCCCATTGGCAACTTGGACTGGGATGAACGCGTCGCCACCGTCGAAACGCATCCGACTCGACCCGTCCCCGCTCGTAAACGATGCAAACACAAAGGACGGCGACGACACCGAACAAGAGCACTGCACGATCTGTCTACAGCCGTTCCTCGACAGGACCATCATCCCCGTGTGCGCACACGAGTTCTGCTTCGAGTGCATCCTCTTGTGGTCAGGTGTGTGCTGAAGATCAGGGAGGGGAAAAGGAAGGGCTCAATCGTTTATAGAACAATCGCGCAAGTGCCCCCTCTGCTCGAGGTCGTTTGACGATGCGTACCTCATCCATCGTATTCGCTCGCAGTACGACTACCAGAAACACTACCTCCCTCCGGCGCGGACGTCCTCACCCCCACCCCCACTAGCCGAGTCTCGCGTCCGCGCCCTCAGAAGCGCACGGCGAGAACGCCAGTGGGGTAGGCAGCGACAACAGCGCGAGGAGGCAGACCAGCTCGAGAGAGCGACCGCTCGACGCCGATGGATATACCAACACCACCTTTATGCCAAGGTGACGTCCCTTCTTCTTGCCCGACCCCAGACCAGTATTGATCTTGTTGTCTGCAGCACGTCGCTTCCAACCCGTATACCCGCTACCGCCCTTTTCCCACCCCTGCTCAGTTTGCTGCGTCCCCGGATCTTATCAGTCGCATGACCATCTTTTTACGCCGCGAGCTGCGCGTGTGGCCTCATCTAGACGTAGAAGTGAGCTTCCGTTCTGCCCCTCCCGAGCGCTGCGCCACGCCTCGTGTTGTCCCGCTCCCTTCATTCATCGTTATCCGATAGTTTCTCACAACCTACACTATATCGCTCATGAAAGCAATCGATATCCGCTCAGAATCTGCCGTAAGACTGTTATCCGAATTTCTGGATCTCGACACGCCGTGCGCCCGGCGTGCTAATGCGGAGCACTTTGCACACGGTATGTGCGGCCTTTGTGCCGGTTGACGGCAGTTTTGACGGTGTACGACGCGATCTGCTCTAGAGATTTACAGCTATCTCCGGAGTCCGTATCGTGACCTCAACATGTACGACCAGTCAGCCCAGGTACGCGTTCGCTCTTTCCTCTCAGAATGGTAGGTTGATACCCTGGCCATCTAGTATGATACCCCTCCCGAGATATCCCCACCACAGGAGATAGCAAGAGGCACCCGCTGGCGCGCAGAACACTCGCCATCTCGATCACGTTCTCGCTCCAGTTCGAGATATCGGTCCCCCGGGATGCCTCATCGCGAAGATGCTGCAATACGTCCACCAGCCATAAGACATGGTACAGATGACTCCGCGGCAGATCAACGCGAACATGATGGACCGAATTACATTCACAGTCCCAGCCGGTCACCACATGGCCAACAGGACCACGACTCTCGTAACCGTCCTTCCAGTAGAAGACACAGCCCTCCCCACGGCGTTCACGGTATCTTACTCAATGGCCACTCAGGGTCTTATCCTGACGCCTCGAGCTCCGCTGTTCCCGCTGAAAACTGGGGCAATAATTTCCGTGTTCAGTCACGCTTGCGAGGCGAGGAAAAGGGAAATAGCCAGGCGGTAGAAAACAGAGTGGAAATTGCTGCTGCAACAGACGCCGCAAAATCGAGCGCACCCGAGGGTGACAGTTCAGCAGCCACCCTGGCTGCCCGTGAGGCAAGTACGACTCGACTCATTGATGGGCCCCCAGAAACTGGCGATGAGGTCGCAGATGACGTGGCCCATGTTCGTGGTGGTTCTTCCGCGAACCCGCCGCCGTCACGTAAACGATTGGGTGCTCACGTTCATCCTCGTAACCGTACGTTATCAGAGTCCGTCCAGGCCTATCTCACACGGCCTGCTGTGCCCCGATACCCACCCAAGAAACCGTCTGTATCGGGCGACGAATGGTCAACGACAGGCGCGCGTCCTGCACCCCTCCTCCGACTTACGGACGGCCCGACCGGACCAGACATTGGGGCATGTGCGCCTCCCTGCAAGACAGCCGTTGGCGGGACCATTGACGGCAATCCGTCGGCGTTCGTGCCCAACAACGACACGGCATCCAGGCAGCGACCCCACGGTCGTCGTTCCCAGGCGTGTGCTTTCTCGTCCAACTGCACGTCTGTTGCTGGCGCCAGGCATGCCAACGCGACCATCCGACGCGGCGGTCGCGATCAGGATGGTGACCGGGGGCACAGCCATGATTGTGATTGTGGCGCTACCGACGTGGATACCTCGCCGGTGAACGCACCCGCGTCGTCTCACGGCGGCGACGCGGCAGGGGTGGGCGATGATGACCCTCTGCTTGGATCTAGCTCTGGGACGTCGATGCTCACATCTACCGAGACCCAGGTCGCGTCGGCGGCGCTCGAGAGGAGGCTTCGAGCGCAGGCACGCGTGCATGTTCGGCTTGCGGCGATCAAGGGTAGTGGTGGCGGTGAGGGGTAAGGCAGGCGTGGGCTCCACGAGGGTGTCGGGTGTCCAAGGTCAGGAGCTGGCGTCGGAATGGGGACTGGCGCTGGGGATTCAGAAATGGGCTTGCCGGGGTGGCTCGGATGGAGGTGACTATTTGGTGATCGAGACGAGCGGGAGGGGGGGGGGGGCGGTGGTATCAGAGACTGAGATTCAGGCTGGATACCAGCCTCCGGATCACTGGCAGGACAAGGGCCACGGTGGCGTACGTCTCGGAGGGGTGGCTCAATTGATGTCCCTTGCCAAACTTGGGTCCCTGGGTCTTTACGACGCGGTCGGGCGTGTGTGTACATAATAAGCAATAGGCACGTCTGGATCGAGCGATCATGCGATCGTCGCGACGAGTTACCCCTGGTCCTGTA
Organism: Hortiboletus flavorubellus; assembly: GCA_038093115.1. Lineage (NCBI taxonomy): Eukaryota > Fungi > Basidiomycota > Agaricomycetes > Boletales > Boletaceae > Hortiboletus > Hortiboletus flavorubellus. The sequence goes on along the minus strand of JBBPRR010001255.1, from coordinate 4,231 downwards.
CATTCGGGTCTATGGACGTTATCGAGCGACGTCAAACGCGGGGGCCGTGAGATGCGGCAACGTCCCGACGGGCACGACGACGACGAACGAATTATGTAGAATAAAAAATAAAATAAGAACATGGAGATTAGGATCAGATGTGCGTGGGTATCGTATCAAGGGAATCAAAACCGACCGACACCGGGGAGAGAGACGAGGTGGGGGAGCCAAGTAGGGGTGGTGGGGGGTCTAATCTATAGCGACGTGCGTGTATGGGGTAAAAAAGGTGACTTGGAACTAGGGTACTGGATGGCGCCGTGGACTACAACAGGTCGGGTGAGGTATTATTGTATGGACGCGCGTCTTGGCGCGCGCGGGATGGGGAGGGGGAACTTGGTCCGTGGGGGGGGGGGGGGGACGACGGAAGATGGCAGGGATAAGACGCGGTAAGAGAGGGGCAGCCACGCTAGCAAGGTAAACCCCCGTTTCAAAAGTATTCCAGAAGAGGAAATGAGACATGATAGACACGCGTGTGTGTGTGCGTGTGTGCGTGTGGCTGGTGCTTCCGACGAATGGAAGATCCAACGGGGGCAGTGCGTCTGTGTGTGTGTGTGTCTGGTAGCTTCTTTTCCCTCCTGCCATCGAAAGATTGTTCCGCGGCCACGTCAGTTTTAGGAAAGATGGCTGTACTGAGAAATGAATTAGTTCCGTATAGCATAACATTGAATAGAAATGAATAGGCAAGGGTGGGAAAAGGGATAGGAAAGAGATTAAGAGAGATGGTAGCGTTGAGCCGACACACTAGTTTGGTGGGTGTATATCTAGGTAGGGACCATTTGTGAGCGAGACAACATGAAGATAGCAAAAGCGGAACGAGCGGGAATTAAAAGTACGGCGTGTGGTAATCGGGAGGGACGAGGGAAGGGGGAAAAGAAACAACAAGGACGAAAAAGATACACAAGAGAGCGAATGAAGTCAAAGGACACACGAGACAAGGAGAGCCTTGAAAAGGGAAGGGAAATAAACGCATCGTGATATGCTTTCGTGGAGAGTGCGTAAAACTAAAAGCGTCAATCATAACGCGGAGAGGCGACGGCTGTGAGAGAGTGGGTGGGTGTGGCGGTGTAATCGTGCGTGACGGCACCGCGAAGATCGCGTGCCGCATCAGGGTTCTCGAACGTCGTCGTCTGATCTTGCGTGACGCGTTCCTGGTACAGAAGCATGGGAAGAAGACGCGGACGCTGAATGCCGCTGACCTCGAGAAGGCGAGATTATGTGATGATGGAGAGGAGGATCAAGTTGACCACGGTCTCCTCCCGAAGACGGAGACGGAGAAAAGGGTCTAGCATGCGGAAACATGCGGTCGGCGCCAACGGCGGAGAAGCTGGACCTTGCCGACGACTGCGACGATCCCGGGGTATGCGACCAAGAAGCGAATTCGGGACGGGTGAATGGCGCAAAGGTGTGGGGATCCCATTGGGGCTGCGGTTGCAGCGCAAAGGGGGGTGGGATGCCGAGACGTACCGGGCTGCACGGTTCGCCTGCAGGACGGGCGGACGAATCAGGGCGTAAGACGGTGTTCACAAAAGTGCGCGGTGGGACAGAGGACGTTGCCGACACACGAGGGTCAGCATGCGTGCGTGGTTCCAAGGTACCGAGGTTGATGGGGGGAAGCACTCTGGAAAAGTGGGGCGAGGTCTCGACGTGCGTTGCTTGGGCATGGGGTGACGGGGCAAAAGCGTGCGTGCCGGAATGAGAACGATGGGGAGAAAATCCTTGGGACGACCGAGGGGGAAGGGGATGGTGAGGATTTGCCAGTGGAATGTCGGGACTCGTGGGCGGTCGTCGCGGGGGGTCGGGGGAGGAGTGCCCGCGTTGATGAGACGAAGACGGCCAGCCAGGCACGCCAGGTCCCGACAGGGGAGGATTGGAATCCAGTGATCCTCTGGAACGGGCGCTGCTGGCACCCGAATGGGAGATTTCAGAGGCGGGACCACCGATAGATGGGGAGGGATACGAGGAAGAGGAGGGGCCGGTGGGGGATATGATAGGGAAGGGACCAAACTGAGGCGGACGCGTCAAGGGAGCAGATTCGCCCTGCGGACGTCTTGCCTTTTGCCGCTGATTCTGCAAGGCAAGATTAGCAACGTGTTTGGAACGAGGCCGCAGCACCAAAAAAAAACGGACTTGGAACCAGATCTAAGTTGAGACATGAGCACACGGACGGTGGAGGTGGGTCGATCAGGCTTGAACGCACCTGTACTTTACGCGCGCTCAGGCCGATTTGACGACCGACGTCTTCTCGCATGGCAGTTGTGGGGAATCGGGACTGGGACGAAAGGTACGGAATTGATGGGGAAAAGAGCAAAAAAAGGACGGACCTTTGCGAGAAGAGCATGGAGGACGGCAGATTGGTGGGGCGTGGTAAGTGTCCGTGTGCGCTTCTTTTTTTGAGGGGCAGTGATTTGTGGGGGGGAGCGCTCGGAGTGAAGACTAGGCTCGGCCTCGGTCTCGTTATCTGCCATTCCGCTCTGTGAGGAGACGTCGGAGGAGGAGGACGCTCGTTCAGCAGCCATATTTGCGAGCCAGGATGTGCGCTGTCTTTTAGACGGGCTTACGTCTTGGTGTGGAGGGAAATGGGCGTGTGGAGAGTTATGCGAGGACGTGAGATCGAGCGACGAAGGAGAGTCGTATGCGTGGTGTCGTGAGGACTTGGATTATTAGCGGCGAGAGTCAAGCAACATCGGAATCATAAACCAGGGAACAACATTCTGGCCCGAGACGAGGACGACAAAGAGGTTTGACGGGCCTGTCAATTGATTCATTAAAGTCACGCTTCCGACCCCAACCCTCGCGTTTTCATCCGTGTGAGCGACATTCGAGCTCGTTAGCCGGGATGACTGTCCGCGTAGGATCGCCATGACAATAAATCAGCGAGTATGGTGCAAGGACAGGCAGTGCCATCTTGTTCATCCCACTCTTCATATCCGATTACGATCGACTCGTTATTTATTAAACGGATTCGTAACAGCGCGTATGCATTCTCCCACTGCAGCCCCGGACGTGTCAGCCACACAGGGTGGATAACGTGTGACAAGCGCGCCATGGGCTCACTTGCGCCGTGATCCGTCGATCGCAGCCAGTTTAGACTTTGCCACCCGGGCCATGCGGGGGCGCGCCGGCGATAGTGGTCGCGCACGTACGTAGCCGCAGCAAGGGCGGCACTACAAAGGCCAAGGGTCGACCATGGCGGTGTGATGAACAACCGTTCACCCAAACGTTGAGTGTTCAACAGCGCCGGGAATCCCCGAACTGCGGTTGCCCATGTCGTACTTTCTCCCCCACCTGCCCTCGGGCTGGCACGTCGACGAGGCCATCAAGTCCGAAGAGGACCGCGTCGTCGTCATCCGCTTTGGCCACGACTGGGACTCGCAGTGCATGACCATGGACGAGACCCTCTACTCGGTCGCCGAAAAGGTCCAAAACTTTGCCGTCATCTACCTCGTCGACATCACCGCGGTCCCGGATTTCAACAAGGTGCGCCGTTTCGATCTGCATCCACGCACCACCTCATCCGAGTCGCCCCCAGATGTACGAACTCTACGACCCGTGTACCGTCATGTTCTTTTACCGGTGCGTCTGACACCCCGATCCCCCGCGATCTGCTCATCGTTGGCAGGAACAAGCACATCATGATCGATCTGGGGACGGGCAACAACAACAAGATGTCCGTGTTCCATCCTCGCTCGTTTCTCCATCTCACGCTCCTCTAGCAACTGGGCGATGGATAACAAACAAGAGGTCCGCATGCGCGCTCGTCCCGACTCGCCTGCTCACTCCCACTAGCTCATCGACATCATCGAGACCGTGTACCGCGGGGCCTCGAAAGGGCGTGGTCTCGTCGTCTCGCCCAAGGGTCTGTCCTTTTCCGCTCTTGCGCGCGTGCGTCTGACATGGTGTCGTAGACTACTCGACTCGGTACAGATACTAGTAGTAGCGTAGAATGAGGGCCGGCCTGTTCGTGTCGTGATGACATAATCCAATGTGCTCGTGTGTCTGTGCTCCTCCTCGTCGTCGTGTCCCATGTCCAGTCCAGCCCCGTCCTCGCCAACCCTCGCAGCGAGCACCGCCGCGTCCTCGCCCCCGCTCACCGAGGACGACGACGCGCGCAATGACCAAGTACGCGTCACCCCCACCCCCCGTCTCACCGCTCACCCCCGCCCCAGCAATTCCAGGCCCGATTCGCCCGTCT
>JBBPRR010001254.1:0-11929 GCA_038093115.1 Hortiboletus flavorubellus | reverse complement strand
TGGGTAGATGCAAAGGAAGAGTACGATGCATTCGAGAAGAGAGAATGGAGACGGGAGGGGGAACTTATGAGAGACTCTGCAGCAAGAGAGAGGGCGAGGGAGAACGAGGGAAAAGTGAGAGCTGGGGGGATAAGGGAGAGAAAATAAAGTGGGTGACTTCTCTATGGGTGCGCATCTTGTGCATACATGCACCTGTTGACACCTCTATTTCATATTTGATGGTTATCGTTCATCAGGTGTTCGAACGTGAACGAGAACAGCCTCGGTTTTGTGTACTGTACGTCGAACACCCAATCACCTCAGTCCTGGGACTCCCCATGCCAAGAAAATATTTTGATTTCTTTTCAGCGAGGTTTCTGATCGACTGCAACGTTTTTAAACGGACACATCTGAAATATCCTCCTCGGGCTCGGCCCTTTTACGTTCCCTCCCCTTGCTTGTCTGCTCGGGCGTTCTGTCTGGGTTTCCTCCACTTCAGCAACAGCACCTGTGGACAAGCAACGTTCTCGTACTACCCGATATGACCTCGTCCGCACCCAGCTTACCTTTTGCAATCCGATGACGGGGGCAAGTCCCCGCACGTGGGCTTTCGTGTCCTCGAGTAGCTCACTTTCCCGCTCACGCTGTCCCTGGTTCTCGTGCTCCACGTATTGGACGTGACAGACTTGTGTACGAGCACGCGGCCCGGTCAGCCGGAGCGAGCTACCAAACGAACGATGCGCTTTTCTAGACCTCGTACTTGTGACCTTGCATCTGCGCCGAGCACGTGCCTTGGTCCTGTTTAACGACATGCTAACCTCGTCGATGCGCGCGTTGAGCGCATGAAAACGAGATGACAACGAGACCGAGAGACGCTCACCCGATGGCCTCTAGTGTCCACCCAAGTTCAGCTTGGAGCAAAACTCGGAGACGAGCGCACGACACGACGAAGGCATCCATCGTCACCTCGGGCCACCTATCAACCAATGATACTTCATCCTACTGGCGCACCTGATCTCTTGGGTGCACGCCTTTGTCGATGTCAAACTTGATCCGCGGACGCGCGCGCGCGCGTTATGTATACGACCCAGAGCGCATTTCGAGCGCACGCGAGAATGCGAACCCTCCGGGCGTCGGCTCGCCTCCGACTCGGACATACTACCTTCCACAACCCTGGCTGTTCCTCGCTGCCCGCTCTCGTATGTCCAGCGATGCGACCCACTAATCGCCATCCCGGTGTGTCGTTGTCCCTTGAAGGACTCGGATTTGAGCTCGTCGCACCGGGGTGCACGTCCCGTCCGTTGACCGACCACGAGCCGTGAGCGGCTGTTCGACGAAAGGAGAAGTAACCGTGCTCACTCAAGCGCTCATCATTCCTTTCAGTGATCACCGCACTCGCTAATTGCCGTGGACCTTTATTGAGGCAGCATCACGTGTTGAAGGTAGGTAAACTCAGGTGTTCACCACCCTTTATATCCATATCGACTCATTGGACTGACGTGGGTTTTTTCATTCCGAGGCGGCAATTCGGTGTCCTATGGGCTCCTCTTCGTCCCATCCATCTGCAAAATTGAGTTCGCCTTTGAGGATATCAGTGTCAGACACGTTCCAAGCGTCTGGACTAGTCTCGTGTTGCGTTGACCTGATTAGTTTAGGGGTGAATGTCCGTCACTACACTCCCTAACCCGAATACGGGGTACACCCCTGCTCCAACATGTAGCAAGTGCGGAGGTGAAATTTACGTCGGTTGCATTCCTTCTCGCGTCTACAACATCACAGGGGATTGTAGTCCAGCAGCGACGGGAAACATGAGAAGAATAAAAGTAGGGGAACTGCGAACAAAGGTACTTTTTTCGAGCTGCAAGTAATCCGAGTCTGTCCATGAAATGCCAAAGCGTCCATCGACTACCAGAACGTGTCCGTGAAGCGTATACAGTAAAAGTCCAAAGCGATGCTGTCGATACAGTGCTTTTGCTCTAACACGAAGGCAATAAAACTAGTAATTACCTCGGGTTCACTCGGTGGTGACGGACTTGGCCCTGGAAGTGACAATGAGCAAATGATCAACTAATCGAGTTCGCTGGTACCCACAAGTTCCTCGGGAAGTCAACATCGAAACCATTCTTGATAGCCAAGTGGTAACTGAGAAGTTGTAAGGGGATGATGTTCAACAGCCCTTGCAGAGCATCGACAGTTTTGGGTACGCGGATGGTCTTAACACCCTGCTTGATGCCATCATCGCCGTCGTTGCAAACGACGATGGGTTGGGCTTTGCGAGCAGTGATCTGTGCAAAGGCCGATTGAACCTTGGGGTACAACGAATCCTGCGTCATGACGATGATCACGGGCATGTTTTCGTCGATCAGGGCCAGCGGACCGTGCTTCAGCTCCCCTGCGAGGATGCCCTCCGAGTGCATGTAGCTGATTTCTTTGATCTTCAATGCGCCCTCCAAACATGTGGCGTGCCTGTATGATTTATGAGCATGGTCCGCGGCAGTACCACAACCGCCTACTTACTGGTATCCTCTCCCCATCAGTAATAAGCTTCGGGAGTTCGCAAGTACGCCAGTCGCAAGTTCCCGAAGGCTACTGTCAAGAGCGAGGACTCCCTTGATCTGTCCTGGAAGTACTCGGAGGCCATCAATGATGGCGTTGCGACGTGGTGTGAAAGAGATACGGTCCTCGGACAATTGCAATGCCATGAGCATCAATGCAATGTACTGGGAGGTGTACGCCTGTGAAGAAAAGTTAGATCGATCAAGTAAACTGAAGAGCACGCATCGCACCTTCGTTGAAGCAACACCAACTTCAGGACCAGCGTTGATGTGGACACCGCAGTGCGTTTCACGAGAAATGGTAGAACCGACGGTGTTGACGACACCAACACAAAGAGCCCCACGATCGAGGCAGTACCTCAAAGCAAGGATAGTGTCGGCGGTCTCTCCGCTTTGGCTGACAAAGATACAGACATCATCACGGAAGATGGGCGTCTTGCGATCCAAAAAGTCAGAGGCAAGTTCGACGCTAACGGGAATCTCTGTCAGTTCCTCGAAGATGGCACGCGTGGCCAAAGCAGAATGGTAACTTGTACCACAAGCACAGAGCACAATGCGACGGCCACGACGAATAATGTGGAGATACGAGCGGAGACCACCGAGCGTAACTTTGTAATCGTCGAAGTTGACACGTCCACGCATGGTGTTCACGACGGACTCCGGTTGCTCGTATATCTCTTTTTGCATGAAGTGATCGAACTTTCCCTTCATGATCGCAGCGATTTCAATCTCCAGCGTCTCGATGCTACGTGTTGCGGGGGTGTCAGGTTGGCCTTCATCGCGGCGAAGGCGGTGGATATGGAGTTGACCTTCAGCAACATGCGCAATATCATCGTCCTCAAGGTACAGGACACGCTTCGTGTGTTCCACAATGGCAGATGCATCCGAAGCGATGAAGAATTCGATTGGTTGTGGTGTACCATCCTCGGCAATGAAGTTACGAGATTGCCTGCGAGAGATCTTGGGGCCGGATGAGGGCGGTACCAGATACGATGTAGTAGAAGTGGGTGGGGCAACTGTAGCACTAGTGAGCAGACGAGAGTGCTGAGATGGATAGCAATACTTACGACTATCAACTACCTTGGAATCGGCATCAGTACCGGAAATCTCGACATCCACAAAGTCGACCTTGAGTTTCTTGTCGGTCTTGACACCGATAAGCAGCGGCGAACCACGGCGGGCAGTGACAATCTCGCCGGGAAAGTGCACAGACTTGAAGACAAAAGCAAACGAGCCCTCTAGCTCCTTCAGAACAGTCTTGACCAATTCAGTAAACGTAATACGCTTGTTGGGCTGCGAATCCCAAACATATTTGATGAGAATGGCGACAGCCTCAGTGTCCGTTTCCGATTCAAACTTGTAGCCACGTCTCTGGAGAACCTGTCTGAGGGCAACAGCATTGGTGACGATACCATTATGGACGATAATAAACTCGTCGCTTGAACCGGCGCGGATAGGGTGACAGTTGATGGTTGAGGGGGGTCCGTGGGTGGCCCAACGTGTGTGGGCAATGGAAACCTGCGAGGTGAAGACCTTGGTAGTATCGATGTCTGACTCGGCGATGCGCTTGCGCAACCCGGCCACCTTCCCAACTTCTTTGAAATAGACGACCTGGCCTGGCTTGTCCCCATCGATACCAATACCAGCCGAGTCATAACCGCGATATTCCTGACGAGCAAGTCCGTTGCAAAGGATCTCAAGGAGCTCCTTGCGGTTCTAAAAATGTTGCAATCAGATGCCGAAGTAGAATATTACCACCATGTGGCAGTGATGATCCGCAACGCGCATATATGCGCGGGCAGTTGACGGTGCAACCATCTACCAAGGGCACCGCGGGTGCTGAGACAAGAAGGATGGCTTACCTTGTCCTTTAAGTAGTTGCAGTAAGCAAAGATGCCACACATTGCGAGGGTCTAGGAGTCGAGGACCTAGGATACACAGGGTGAGCGACCGGGGAATGATACCGCCGGTGAGGAAGAGTAAGGACACGTACTTTTAAAGTGAAGTAGGTGGTGTGGGTGGTCGTGGACGATGGAGGCGAAGATGGGAGAAGAACAAGATAACTGACAACGAGAGTTTAAGTACTGCAATCTGGGTTGAGGGTGAACCAAACAAGTCCAAACGCGCGCCGGTGAGGACTTTCCTAATTGAATTAATATAATTTGATGGCATTGTCCCGACGGTCGTCTGGACACCGCTTGCTTCGATCTGGAGTGGAGTGGGTCCGCATTGCCTTGCATAACTCAGGACGAACCCTTTTCTGGCTCACTTCAGGTGTCCCCTCAACCCGGCTACCAGCGATAAGGTCGATCCAACACGTTGCTTTATGTACCTCTTACATGAATTCGAGCATTGCTAGTACGTCCTCATTCAAGTGGTGCCATAATTTCGGGTGCATTCACGGCCTTGTTCGCGGCGAGAGAGGACCAAGCCGGTCTCGACACTTGACATTGGCACGTTGCCGACCCAAATATATCCCCATCTGATGATAATGATATCTGTCACCACGTGTCTGCCCACCTAACTGAAGTGTTGAGTAGGGATATAAAAGCATTCGCCCCACTTTTTTGAATACAGTCATGGGATACTGCAGCTTTCTACTGGTGTAGACCGACGACTTTCCCATTCCCACTAAGGCTCCAACATTCCATATCCTCCTACTAGAGGCCTATCCGTCAATGCGGGAACACGAGAAATCGGGCAGCCCGCCTTTGTACGTACTCGCTCTGGTCTCGCCGTGCAGGGTGCATCGTGTGTTCAGATCAGTGACTGGTTAGATGAACACGAGCCACTGTAACGTTAGCAAGGGATTTCTATTCGTTTCAAATAACCGTATTTGAACGTGGGTTACTCCCAAACCGGAGACCAAGGAACATTTCGGGGCTAGGCGACGAGCATCCCTCGCAACCAGATACACAACCAGCATTCCCCGCATCAGGCGCAGTCATGGAGTTGAAACAGCTCCAGTCGGGATGCACATTGCGTTCGCGTATTATGACCCTTGACGATCGGGACGGTCTACGAACGCACCTTATCGAAGCCTTCCCGAATATCGCAAGCGAACCCTCATCGCTTCCCTTGATCCTGCTGTTGCACGGCTTTCCAGAGCTCGCGTATTCATGGCGTAAAATCCTTGCCCCTCTTTCTGCAGCCCGTGGGGGCTACCATGTCGTGGCACCCGACCTGAGAGGGTACGGGCGCACCGTCACGCAACACGAAGGGTCACCCAAACAGATTCAGTATGATGACCCAGTCGCTCAGTTCCATATCCTCAACATCGTAGAAGACATTTGTTCCCTTGTCAAAGCACTTGGACATAGCTCCGTTGCCTTGCTCGTTGGCCATGATTTTGGATCCCCCGTCTCAGGGCACTGCGTCACCGCTCACCCAGAGCTCTTTCACTCCGTCGTCTTCATGAGTGCTCCCTTTGCAGGCGTGGAACAGCCGCAACAACCCCTTCTCCCCCAACCGGGGCGAACCGGCGAGTGCCAGGGACAAAACCCCAAGATTCAGGCTGTTTCCACCGCCCTCGCAGCTCTCACTCCCCCCAGGAAGCACTACACCAGTTACTTCTCCTCTTGCGATGCCAACACAGACATGCTCGGAGAGCACCCGCAGGATCTCTACTGTTTTCTGGGAGGCTACTATCACATGAAGAGCGGTGCGTGGGAGGGTAACACGACCCACCCCCTCTCCTCTGCCTCGAATCCATCTCCAACAATCGACGCGATCGCGCGCGATCTAGCTACACTTCCAGAGTACTACGTCATGCCAGCACACGAAAACATGCGGCAGCTGATCGAGCGGCATGCCAGCCAACATCCACACTTTACATGGCCTTCGGAGGATGCAGAGGCTGGCAGGGTATATGCCTCTGAATTCGCCCGCACCGGCTTCCAGGGCGGACTCAATTACTATCGGTCTGCGCTCTTACCTCCGCCAGCGGAGCGTGTGGATGAGCTTGTGGCGCTCTCAGGGCGTCAGGTACGCGTTCCTGCGGCGTTCATTGCTGGCGGGCGCGATTGGGGCGTATATCAGGTGCCCGGCGGCGTGGAGAAGATGAAGAACCTCTTTGAGATGGAGAGCGACGATGTGGTGTTGATCCAAGGTGCCGGACATTGGGTACAACAGGAAGCGCCTGATCAAGTGATCGCGGCGCTCCTCCAGTTTCTGGACAAAATCGAGCGTAAAGCCACCTAACGTCCTTTTCACTTGCACTTGTCCCACGTCGTACCACCACTCATTCATTTTTCTGCCCTACTTCGTACTACACATGAATCAAGATACGATCGTCGCGCTAATAATACGTTGTCGTTGACATGATACATTGGCGTGATGGAGCAATGAAAGATCAAAACTTCCTATGCAAAACAGAGGAAAAACTAAAAATGCAAAATGCCACAAACATGAACCTGAACGCATGAAAAATAATCTGGGGGTTAACTTAGAATCTCCAAAAAAAAAAAAAGCCCAACCCTCTCCCGACGCGAACATACGCGCCGTTTCCTTGGGTCGGGACCCGCTCCTGCGCGTATAGATGTGTGTGTAAATCATCCCCGATCAACTGTTCCGATAACTGATCCACTAACACGAAGATGGGATATCTTTTCGATCGCTATCATAGAACCGAACTGACGGTGCAACGCGTTCCTTCCTCGGGCGATGGCACGACGACACCAACAGTGGTGACGTAGGGAGAGTTTGGGGTATCGACGTGCGTGGTATTGGCCACGATCGCCTTTGGATGGGCGACGGCAGTGACGGCAAGGCTCGTCACGGAAGACATAGGACTCAGGTCTGCGGTCCACGATAATCGGCTGTAGAAACTCCGCTTTTTGCGTACCCCAGCTGAGTATGCTGCACGCATCAAGGCGGCGGCTTCGCTGGTGGTGGGGCTCGTACGAAGGCTGGACGACGAGGATCGGGGGGCGAGGATGAATGAAGCCGAGCCGATGGACGGCGATGGCGATGCAGGTGGGGAAAATTGGTCCCCTAGTAGATTGTCGGGTATTGCTTCGGAAGATGTGGATGAGGATAGAGACGAAGGTGAATACGCGTGCCACTCGCCGGCGGGCTGTTGATCATCCTGATAACTTAGGACAAATGTAGGCAACGTGAGTGGGAACGATGTGAGAAAGTCTGCCGCCGATCGGGCGGGTGCTGCCGTCCTTGGGGATGGTGGTGGCACTTGTTCTGTAGAAGTCAATTCGTCGCAGCGAGCCTTCCACATGGCGAGATTCGAGGTACATTGATCGGCGAACTGTTGCATCTCTAAGAATACGGTAAGCGCCAAGCTAGACAATACAATGCTGTGCCTGACCTAGGATGCCTCTCGCAGTAATATCAAGGAGTGGCTTGGCAAAGTTGCTAATGAAGAAAATTTGCCCGCGAACTTGAGCCAGAGGTGTCTCCGAAGACTGCACTGAGGGTGGCAGCTGCCACAGCCTTTCTAGCGATGCTTGGCAATCCCATTCCGCCATCAGCGCATTCGCCCAGTAATGCGATACGCCTGGCGGTCGGCTCTGGCGCATGGGTGAGTAAAACTCGCGTCAGGAATGTCGCAGGAACCTACGGGATTGCTGATATCGGCGCACTTGATGAGTGCCTGGCACAACAGCAACTTGCGGTAGCTCAAAGGGTAGTCCTTGCCAGCTACGAGAAGTCCAAAGTTCTTCATGAATTCAAAGTGGACGCCCATGTCGGTTGCGAGAATAATGCCGGCAAGCGTTTTTCGGAATAACTGTCCCCTATTCGGTCGATCGAGCAGACTGCCGAGACCGTGGTGGCGTATGACTTGAATTAGGATGGCGTAATGCATATGCTCTAGAGCTGATTTTCCGTCAAACACAGCTGACAGGGGTGCATCTGCATTTTTCTAGGAGTCGAGTGTCAGTGAGTTGGCAGTCATGAGCGTTGAACACGCGATAAACTGACCATAAACATGTTCGTGAAACCCGGGTGACCAACGTCATGGCCGATGGCCGCGATAAAGAGGGTAAATAGATCGATATTTTCGAGGGCGGATACAAGGCGGCCTTCTCTCTTATCCGGCCGCCATGGGCGGGCATCGCGGAAGAGGATGGAGACCGGAGGAACGACGGCTGCAGCACACAAGAAAGCCTGACACGCTTGCAGGACGTCTAGTGCATGTTGAAAATTGTGATAAGAATTCCTTCCGCAGTAAAGACGTCGGAGATGCTTCAGGAAGATTGATATGCCATCTGTGTCATCAATGCATGAGGTGCACATGAAACGCAACAAGGCACACGTGAAACTGACTGAGAGAAACCCCCGTGTCATTCTGCATGTTTTCTATCTGAAACAGACTCTCGAATAAAATCTGCGCGCAGAACAGGACCTCTTCGTCGGGTAGCTTGTGAGGTTCAAAGTGCCAACTATCGAGTCCACGAATCAAGCGCTTGCGAGTTTCTGGGGGGATCTCGATCGGAGACCTAGCACACACATTGAACAAGTGAGAAAAACGAGTGGTAAAGGAAGACGTACAGATCGGTATTGCAGTGAGTGACGGTGGTCTGCGTCTGAGAATACATCTCGTAGAGCAATTCAGCATAGCTGGAATGGATTAGGAGAGCAAGCGTGATTTCCGAAAATGAGCGCACCGGGTTTCTCCTTGCTGTACTTGGTCCCAGCCGCCCCAGCCATGTCCTAAACCCTGATTTTCGAGTGCGAGCGCTAAACCACCGACGTCGACGCTTCGTCGTCGGCCGGAGGGGAACTCGTCGTTATCGAGCATCAAAACGAATCTTTCGAGGCGAAAAGTGTTCCAGCGGGATCCAGAGTAAGATATGTAGAGAGACAGAGAGAGGATGAGGGCGTATGGACTCGCTCTGTTAGAGTGTGATCTCGCCGCTCGCGTGGTTGCTTTGACACACTTCTTCGGCTCTCGTGGCAGTCGCGTGGGTTTCGTTGCCTTTTTAGTAACAATGCCGGCAGTCGGTCCGTGGCACCGTAAACCACTCATCCAGCCGCAATCCTCGAATGCAGCACAAAGAACGAGCATACAAGTCAACCACTTCCCCTAACATGGACTGTGTAGCTCGAATCCCAACCCACAGATGCGATGTAGAAATGTCCCCACCGCGATACGTCTCCGAAATCCGAGTGCGATGGGTCGGACTTCAAACCACCACAACAGGTGTCGCCTGAAGACCGAAATAACGGGGCGATGTCATTCGTCGACAGCCCAGGTCTCCCGCTTCCTTGGAGCAAACGCACAGAGTCACCATGGGCTGAGCCTGAGATGCGGGCAAGAGTTTCACTGCGTACCAAGCGGGGAGCACCCTTTTATAATCGGCCAACCAACCGCGTTCTTTCAAGTCCTTTTTGTCTTTCCATGAAAAGAAGTCCAGTGACTCCGCGCCAAGCACGTCACCCCCGTCGATACGCGTTTCACCTCGTGCGACGTTGGATGTGGGTTCACAGCAAGCTTCGTCGTCATGCCTGCATGTCGACCACTGAAGCAAGTCTGGACCGACACCGATACGAACCAATATCCAGACGGGGTTTACTCGCCATCTGCCGAACGTACATCTCAGCACTATACCCGCTGAGACGGAGTATCCATCTTCGTTGGTGGCACCAAGAACATATGACCTCCAGCCGAACAAAGCTGTATGCTCTAATTACATCTGTTGGCCTTGAGGTACGGCGACTGGCCTCGTGATCCACACTTACCGGGAGGCTCTGTCTCGCACGGCACTGATCGTGGCTTGGAGTTACCGCCGCTCGGTGTCTGTTGACTTGCACCGTTTATGTTCTCACGTCAACGCGATGCCGAAGAACCTGTGCGTACATTGATAGGCAAGATTCTCACTTCCACCTTGTGTCTTTGATCGGGAGTAAAACGGGGACCTACTCGACTTCATTCTCTTCGTGCCAAGACCAAGGACTCGAAGGTCCAGAGCGTCCCGAGGACGAGCGCTAAGCAGTAAACGAACTGAGACAAGTCAGTTCGTGTGTACTATATGTCGTAGATAACAATGTAGCTCACCGCAGTCGTCGTGGATGAACGAGGCTGAGGCGGTCACGATGATGAATCATGGCCACTGGCATGTAGGACGAAAAACGCGTGTAGAGGTAATCACTACAATGTAGCGTCCATCGTAGACTCGCGAGTACGTACGTTCTGTTATCTACGGAGCGGCCATTCGCACGTCGGTCAAAGCATCCTCGTCCCAAATGGTTGGTATCCAAGAGATGAGCTCGTCACGCCCCGCACAAATTTCGCTTCCGACAAAACCCCGCCTTCCTTTTACCCAACCTACCACGATAGAGACACTTCGGAAGTCTCGAACGTTCTCACAACACGGAGAACAAGATTGCTCAGATCAGCGGGTGGGCCCTGCCGAGAATCAACTGATCATGAGACGTTCCCGGTACACAGGGGCGTGGCAACTTCAGATGCTACCTGGTGTGCACAGGCTGCATCCTGACGGCGTAACACGACGAACTCCGAAATTTACCTTTTCTCTATGAACCCCAGGAATGAAGGAACGTGGGCCAAGGTGGTTCCGCAACGTCAACCCGCACAGCTGTGCGCCCTGTCTCCGGGTCAGGACACGGCGGTGCACAAGGCTGATCATCAAATTCAACGATCCCCATCATGACAGGTTTGTGGGACGGCTCGAAGGCGCAGCCGGGCTACGACGCTCTTCCCCATTCATCCAGTTGTCCGGCATACACCTGTCCCGGACTCGAAGCACGCGCAGACACTCCGAATTATCATACATACGGTGCGGCAGTTATGCGTGCCATCTCTCCGGGAGACCGGACGTGCAAGTGTCCGCTTTAGGATCATCGTTTTTCATCATTCTCATTGCATCATTCAGCTGCGAGCGCCGTGACCTGTGACGACGGGGACCTACATCGTGTTTATCCCCCGTGCCTGAGACTGTCTCACCGCGACGCTGACCACCAGACAACGCACACAACGAGCACGTAGCGCGGGCCTCACGTACCACACCGTATATTATCGTAGAACACTTCGTAACGGCATCTCGTACTAGTCCTCGTGGACGAGAACCAGGAATCTTCCGCGCCCATACTATCCCCTCCCCCCGAACCGGCACCTACTCAGTTTCCGGCAGTCACAATTACCCACGAATAGTCACGGACGGTCACAGCGCTGGATTCAAACCCCGGCCTCGGGTAGCAACGTAGAAAAGTTGCTTGATATTCAAGCTGTAAGTACTGTATCTAATTAATGGGCATTTGCCCCGAATCGCAAGAGCTATTTACGTGGCAATTAATATGTGAGTAGTGGTATGGCAAGTGGGGCATCAAGGGAGCATTATGGGACATATGTAATGTGTAAGGAATGGGAGTATGAGACGTGTGGTTTGATGACGACTTGGACTCGGAGGAGAAATTCAGCG
>JBBPRR010001253.1:0-11943 GCA_038093115.1 Hortiboletus flavorubellus | reverse complement strand
GGCCTTGCCTCTCGGAGTATCCCGCATTGCAGGATCACAAGCAGACCCCTGAGGTCGCTCCGCATAACGCACTGCCGATCTACTACCCCATTCAGAGTATTTCCGCTGAAAGGACGTCGGGTATGACCCAGGGACAGCTGAAATCCCCGCTCCTTGATAAACGAGTGGAAAGCCCTGGAAAGTCGTGCCAGGCTGTTACACCACCACCCATCGAGATGTCAGTTTCAATGACGCGTTCCCACACTGGTCATTTCTTGGTTGGATGTGGTCGATGGGCGAGCAATCCTGACTCGTTCAAAAACTTCATCCAGAAACTTCAAGGCACTGTAAAATGTTTTTTTTATAATTCAACGACATCTCGACCTGGTGCCCCATGACCTCATTTGTTGACGGTTCACTGTGCGGTATCAAAGTCACGATTGGCACCATCATTTGACCAAGGTATACCCCTTTCCTGACCGTCATCATCGGGCCACTCAACGGCCTCAGGCCCAATGCTCTTGGCCCCGTCAAATCACGGCACGCCAACACGTCTCAAAGTGGTTAACTCGAGGGGGGCGATTTTGCCTCAGAAGGCTACAATGTTTGTGGGCCGCCTTGGCCTGAGGATCGATCGATTGGTATGTTTATGATCCATGGTGGCTATGCTTATCGAATCTAGTGAGTTGCCAGTGATGGAAATTCCGAAAGACACACCACGTATGATGTTCATGTACTGTCTTACAGCAAGTCTTGGTGACATCCATGTACGTTGCATTCTGATCAGCCTCACCCAGGCACTGATGTGTCGCTAGTTTTACATGATGGACGACCGCCTCACTCTATGTTTTCCCTGAGCCCCTGCGGGAATAATGTGGCCGAACGCTTCTCTCCGTATTCATTGCGTTTTTTCACCGGTCCAAGCACCAATGAACCTTTGAGCTGTGGTCATATGGCATGCCCAGCCAACCACGACACCCGTAAGTCTCGACAGTTCAAGAAATATATGATTTTTCCCCCTTGTCGGCTTGCTGTGACAGAATAGCAGGTAGGTACACCCGACCTTATCGCACTGGCATATGCGCTGGGCAAATGGGCTGTGTGCAGGAGCGTGCAAAGAGTGGGGGGGAAGAACTGTATAAAATGTCCACTCGTAGAACAGCTCAAGCATCAGCAAAAAGCATCCTATCACCTCTCGAACAATCCAACTCAGTCACTCTAACATCAAAAAGATGTACTTCCGCCTCTCTACTCTTCTCCCCATCGCCGCCTTCGCTGCTGTCGTTGCTGCCGCCCCCAGCGAGCTCGAAGCTCGTACCGACGGCGTCTCCCAATGCAACACTGGCTCAATGCAATGCTGCGCAACGACCCAAACTGTGAGATTTCCCCCTATTTCACACTCTCGCCCTTTGCGCTAATCACGGTCTGACGCACAGTCGACTTCCACTACGCTCAACTACTTTAGCGGACTGCTCGGGATCGCCCTTCCTGACGTCACTGGCCTCCTCGGGTTTGGCTGCTCTCCGCTCACAATTCTCGGTACGGGAACTGGTGCTTCATGCACCCAGCAGCCTGTCTGCTGCACTAACAACAACTTTGTGAGTTGACCTTTTTTTTTTCTATCTGAGCCCACGGGTGAAGGCGAACGTGGCTGATCCTCCTTTACCGTGACGTAGAACGGGTTGATCAACCTTGGTTGCTCTCCCATCAACATTAACTTGTAAACCGCGTCCAAGGTCGCAACGTTGGAACTCCAAATGGATTCTTTCTCTTTTGGTCCCAATAGGGTTTATGGTATTTCGAATGTAGATTGCATGTAAGGGGGATCGAAGGAATGAATGTCCTGTCGGTGTTAGAATGTGGCCGAAAGATAAACATCTTCTCTCGGTGATTAACAAGCAGTACGATCATCCTGCACTGCACAAACTCAGGGCGATCACAAAAATGATGTATACTCCCGCCGCGTGGTGACGATCAGCGCGCCAAGTCACTTGAACGTTTGGACTGTGGCATTGCCGCCACTCGGATCACAAGCAACGCGCTCCGTGTAACGCATCAACGATCTACCGCCCTCATTCAGTATTGCTACTGAAGGGACGTCAGGCACGAACATAGCGCTCTGTTTACGCATGACCACACGGTCTTAACTGCACCCATCCGTCCAACGCACACGTACTGTATACATCAACTCTTATACCAACAACTCCTGCATACTCCGCAAGCAATATTCCCGCCCCGGCATGCGCAGCCATGATCGTTGAAGGGACCCTTGTGGTTCGTCATTACTCCAGATGCTGAAAGAAAGACGAGTTCATCACAAGGACGTGACAATGGGATGATGTCAAATACCTTCAAGCAATGCATCATGATTGGGGAGACAAAGTCCACTCATGCAAAACGGACGCAATGGTTGTTTACACTGGAGTAGGGCCCCCGCAGAGATCGGTGAGAGCGGGTGGCGATGCGGGCTCGGAATCAGGGCAACTAGAGTAGTACGGTGTGCGTCGTAAAGTCATCAGCAAGCAGCAGATACTGGTCCCGAGCCACCCTCAGCCGTCTCCAATACTGATGGGTATATCAGGGTGACCACAAGGGGTGAGGTCATTAACGTCCTCGAAACCGCTTGCTCGTGGTCACTCGGTTCGCCGAGGCGCTCGAAACGGGCGAGGAAGGCCCTGCCGAGGTTGCTTAAACAAGCGGGTACGTCAGAGTGACCATCAGGTATAAGGCCGACAGCTTCTCTGAGATTCGAAATTGCTTGTTCGAGGTCACTCAGCTGTCCGAGGTGCTCGAAACGAGCCAGGAAGGTCGTGCCGAGATTGTTTAAATAAGTGTGTGTATCAGGGTGACCATCAGGGGCAAGGTCAACAGCGTCCCTGAGCCACAAGAGCGCTTGCTCGAGATCACTGGGCCGTTCGAGGCGCTTGAAACGAGTGAAAAAAGCCTTCCCGAGGTTGTGCAAGCAGGTGAGTATGTCAGGGAGACCATCAGGAGCGAGGTCAACAGCTGTCCTGAGCTTTGAAATTGCTCGCTCCAGGTCTCCCCGCTCGTCGGGGCGCTCGGGGAGATACAACTTAAATTTCTTCACAGTGCGCGTGGGGTCGCGTAGGGATGTGTAATCTCTAGTAGGGCTGAGGTAACCGGCTACTCTGGGCCTCGAAATCGCTTGCTCTAAGTCACTCCGCTCGTTGAAGTACTGGAAACGAGCGAGGAAGGCCTTGGTGACGCTATGCAAGTAGGTGGACGCGCCGGGGTGACCATCAGGGGAAAGGCCTACAGCTGCCTTGAGCATCGAGATCGCTTCCTCGAGGTCACCCAGCTCGCCGAAGTACTCAAAACGAGCAAAAAGGGCACTTCCGAGATCGTGAAAACAGGTGGGCGTGTCGGGGTGACCACCAGGAGTGAGGTCAACAACTTCCCTGAGTCTCGAAATTGCTTCATCGAGGTCGCTCAGCTCGCCAAGGTGCTTGAAACGAGAGAGGAAGGAATTGGCAAGGTTGTTCAGGCAGGTGCGTTTGTCAGGATGACCACCAGGGATAAGGTCAAGAGCGACCCTGTGCTTCGAAAGTGCTTGCCCGAGATCACTCAGCTCGCCGAGGTGTTTGAAGCGAGTGAAGAAAGAATTGGCGAGGTCGCTCAAGCAGGTGTGTTTGTCAGGGTGACCACCAGGAGTGAGGTCAACAACTTCCCTGAGCCGCGAAATCGCTTCATCGAGGTCACTCAGCTCGCTGAGGTGCTTGAAACGAGAGAGGAAGGAATTGGCAAGGTTGATCAAACAGGTGCGTCTGTCAGGATGACCATCAGGGACGAGATCGATAGCATCCCTGTGCCTCGAAAGGGCTTGCTCGAGGTCGCTCAGATCACCGAGCCACGTGAAACGAGTGAAGAAGGAGTTGCCAAGGTTGTTCATATAACGGTGTTTGTTGGGATGACCATGAGGAGTGAGGTCAACAGCGTCCTGGTGCTTCATAATTGCTTGCTCGAGGTCACCCAGCTTGCTGGGGCGCGCAGAACGAGCGAGGAAGTCCGAGTTACCATGGCTGTGCATGATAAAGAGAACAGCTGGATGATAGAGGAGATGATGTTCCGGAGCTAGCAACGTGACAAATCAGCTTTTTATTTAAAGACGACTTACACTCCAACAATCCGCAATAGCATACTTACTAGGTATCTCTCTGGTGCGGCGGAGCGCCGATCTGCTTGAAATTAGGCGCGACTGTCGCCCCCCGTGCCCTGCCTCGGTGATGGGGATGCGGGTTCAATGATCTCTGGATAGCAAAGGGCTTTTCCAGCGTCGCGACTCGATCAACACTTGAAATTCAGATTCCTACCACTTGCCAGGAGTCGTGAATTGAACGAGTTGCTAAAACTGTGACTGTCGTATCAGTGCTAAACAGCCACAGAGTGACAAACATGTCCAAGACTTGGCCGAAGTTAGCGATCATATACAAACGTATCGTCAACTCGGTGTTTCACCAGTGCCTCACCTGGGCTAGTGATAACATTATCGCTCGGCAGCTACATCTGCCATGTCGACGTGTCCATCAATCGGACCCCCCTCTCCAAATGGCCCATTCGTAGCAGTAACAATCCCCAAGTGACGGCGCATTCATCGCTGCCACCAGTCTTTCTTCGGCGTCATTTGGGACACAACGAGCCAAGAGCAAATCGGGGTTGTCATTGAGTACACTCATGGCGCCCTTCGGGTACTCTGGCACCCTTCCCGCTCACTCCTCGGGTAATGGAAGTACTTCTGCATAACAAACTGATAACCGCAAACCGTTCTATTCGTCGTTGCAGTCCCCCCACACGCAAGAAATCCAGCACACGTTTGATAAGGTTGACGACAATCCAAGTAAGTTCGTTTACATCCTAACCCGGTTTCTGGTACTCATATCTACCAGATGAAAGAATAGCGAATCTCAACAAACCCATCAGGAGAATCCTATCCTGCTGCTACACGCGCAAGAGAAGAGCTCGAGTATGTCACCTGCTCACATACTTCAGTCAAATCCTATCGCACTTCTGGTTCTACCCGGATGTACATTTGCCTGTACTGCTGGGTCCGGCCGAGGGGCGGCCGGCCAACGCAGTATTGGGAGGGCCGACTACGTGGATCAGGTACCCACGTGACCTACTAGAAATAGATGCATTTTAGGTACCGGCCGAGGTTTGTCGCAAATTGTCAAACAGCCCAAAATATAGGTCAAGCCAAATATAGCAATTTCCGCACTCATGGGCCCGGCCGAGACTTTGCGCTGGGACCAATATCGTGGGTTGGGGAATGTACCGCATATATGGTTCCGGCCCACCAGACTGGGAGTGCGCATTCATGGTCCCGGCCGAATACGTATTGTGTGGTTCTTTGGGCCGGGACCAAAATCATGGGTTGGGGAATGAGCCGCATCCCTGGTCCCGGCCGGGCGTGAGGTGACATGCCCTGATTAAGCTTGGCCCTGAATGTCCGGCCGATACCCTATGTGGGACCCAATGGTCGAGGCGCCACATTGGTCCCGGCCGACGCCTGATGGAATGGACCGCCCGGCCGAGACCCAAGGTGCGGCCTATGTAATGGGCGCAGTGTGGGTTCTGGGCGAGCCTTCTATTGAACATACAGCGCACCATTAGGCCCGGCCGACCTTGGCTGCAGCGCAATTCTCGGCCGGGACCAGTGGGGCGACCAATATGGTCAATGCACCACTGGGCCCGGCCGACTATGGCTGCTGCAGAATCATTGGCTACCACCAAGAACTCTAGCTCTTGTATGCTGCTGGCTGGGTGCAATGATGTGATCTATATGATCATTGCACCATTGGGCCTGGCTGACTATGATTGCAGTAGAACTCTTAGCCTGGACCAGAGGTGTGACCTAACTGCTGCATTGCAGAGATGACAAAACCAGTATGAATACAGAGACAAAACAAGTGCAAATACATCAGGCGTAGTCAGAACCGCGACGTCTCCTGCTTGGCTTGGTGATCCTTTTACTAGACCTGGTGTTTCTCGCAGGACTGTCATTTTGTTTGTGAGTCGTGGACCTGGTAGAGCGATCGGGGCTCGAGGGGGCAGGTTGCTTTTTCGCGGCACTCTCCTTCTTCCTCCGTTTGTCCCGCTTTCGTTCACCACTCACTTCTTCCTCACCCTCTTCATTGACTTCCTTGGGACTTTCTACCCCCCTTACCACCACCTCCGCAATGATCCCACCTGTCCCCATTTCCTCCGCAGCATCTACATCCATCCCCTGCTCTCCCTCAGTAGCTTGAACCTCCCCCACCTCTGTCAGGCCACCTATTCCCCCTGGACTTGCCTGAGCCTCCTCGACTGCCTGATCCTCATCATTTGGCACCTCAAACCTGGCACAAACATCTCTCATGCCCAACACCACCTCCCCAGCCCTCTCAATACCAAGTCTGGAGTTACGTAAGAAATCAGGTACCTGGGAGTCAGGTTCCACCTCGACTGCCCTCCAGCACTCACGAAGCAACAGACCCAATCCCAAGACGACAGCAGTACCACGATTGCGATCCGTGAATCTGGCATTGCGAAGCCGCCCAATGGCCACCCGAAATTCATCACTAACAGTGTGAAGTTCAGGGGGGAGATATTTCGTAGCCCAACGCCAAGAGGTCCAAATCGGCAAGCTTGCCTTTGAAGTCGGGCGATCAGCACTGGTAGAATCCTACAATACGCGGTCATATCACCCTGGCCAATAAAGCATGATAATGAAAGACCCACGAAAACAGGAAGTGATGAGAGAATGCGCACCAGGCCTTGGTAGTCAGGGTCCCTGGACAAACCTTCTAAGAACGAAAAGCGGTCGTGTTGGTTTGCTGCCGGGCTTTCGTCTTCTGGGACCTCTGGCTGACCTGACAAATGAGCTCGCTTGGACAGAGGACGTCCAGCAGATGAAGGGCCTGCTTCACTGCTCATAGAAGCATCGGCGGCCTTGCCTTTTCCTGCCACAAACTCCTGCTCGTCATCAGAACTACCAATCTCCACATAGCACCGTTTCTTGCGAACTTGCAGGCGCTCAACTCGGGGCAAACCAAAGGGCAAGTCATCGTCGCATGCTCTGGTGAACTGAAGGATGGGCTCATCCTGCGAACGACGACTCGCCCAGTGAGCCCATAGCTTATCCAGCACCTTCTTGGTGAATTTCGAGGGGTCAGCAATGACAAAACCTTCTGGGAGGCAGTCCATGTCCACATAGTCCTTCGCAGACTTGGCGAGGAGTAACCAGGGGACTGGAATCTTGGGCTTCTTGGTTAATCGAACTAAAAACAAGGTTTGAACCATAGGCGTAAGAATCAAGTCGAACTCACGGTAAGCAAGCCGGAAAATTTCGCGCACAACATCCTGTCGAGTTTGATGCGGCAAATTGGAAATTTCAGGGAGTAATGGATGCCCCGAAGCGTCAACTCCCACTTCAGGAGCCTCGTCACCGTCCTCGTCCTCGCCATCAGGGTCCTCTACTAAAATTAACGATAACAGTTTCAGCTGAGATAGAAACGAACCTTCTTCGTCTACGTCCAAGTACTTGGCCAACAGCTCAGCCCCTTCTCTAACCCATGCCCTGGACTCACTCGAGGCCACTGAAAACATGTTTGACCTACCCTCAGGGGCATTGGTTTCCAGGCTAGAATTGTGAAATACCAAATGAGGGGCAGTGAAATTTCTGACTTACATTGTCGTCTTCATCCCGTCATCGGTTGCATATCCAGCCACAACCACAACATGAACACCCATACTACGTCGGAGGAGCTCGATAAAACGATTCGCCTCTTTCCTCAGGTTTTTCTTCCGGTACCTATGACAATATACCTCAATAGGAGAGCACTATATATAAAAAGCACTTACACGCTTTGCTTCGCTTTGTTAGCTCCGCCTTCATTCCACTTTTTCGCGGCTGCCTCAGCCTCATCCTTCTTTTCCTTGGACAGAGTGGACCACCATTCCCTCAAAGCCTTTGTACGCGCACCGAAACTGTTCTTGTCCTTTTTGTCCCTCGAGAGTTCATCCAGTTCATCCACTTCCTCCTTAAACAGACGCTGCGCGGCACGGTAAGCATCCCAGGGCTTGGTGTACTCGCCTGCCTGTGTTGGTCTAGCCGCAATCTCGCGATCTTCAGCATTGAGAGTGATTCTGGTCTTCTCCAAGGCCTCGCGTATTGAGAGTTCCTCATCTACCTGATCTGACTTTGGTAGATGGGGGAGGAACTGCTTTCGGATTTCCTACCAAAAATGTGAAAGTGTCAGACAACAAATAATGCTGGGATGACATACCAGTCCAAGGTTAGCGGGGAGTTCCACCCGGTGCTCCTCCAGCAGAGGGGACTTTTTAATCTCCTTGATACAACTGCCTAAAATGGCAGAGCGTTGCTCACAGTCACCGCGGGCAAGAGCGTAGTCCGCAACATGGTTGGCCAAGACATCAAAAAATACGACCGACCAGCGAGCAGACATGATGCGAGTATCAATGTCGACGACGTTAGGGTACAGGGTGCAAAGCGAAGACGTGTGAATGTGAATCCGCACTCCGCCGTCAACATATGACACGTGATCTGGAATCACGTGTCGCGATTCCAGACCTGCAAAGAAATCTAACTCCCATTCAAGCATTTTCCAAGTTCCAACAAAAACAACTCCATTAGATAAGGAACAGGGGGATCAACAGCTACGAAACTAGGCGGAGACGGCAAATTTCATCCACGACGCGCCAGTGGCCTTCTTCATGTGAAGCAGCTCTACTCCCTCGGGCCGGATCACCTCAAACCAGTACCTCTCCGCCACTTTCTCCTTCCCATCCCAACCACACGCGTTGTTGATACACTCGAACCGGTATGTCGAAGACGGCAGCCAGACGCTGGTCCACTTCTGCACAACGAAGCAGACAGGACATTGCGTAGGAATAGACTTACCCCAAGGCTGGATGTCCCTATGGCTCCAAATGTAGTGCGTGACGACGTCGGGAGTGATGTGCACCACCCCAGTGTGCATGCCTAACTCTGATTCATCTCGGAGGAGATGTTCGAGGGCGGCGGCAAAACCGATCTGGTGAACCAACACATTCCTACTGAGCTTCATCAGAAGCCCAGCAGCATGTGAGGTCACCAAGTGAGCAGCGTCAAAAGCCAACGCATGTCTGACATTCAGGCTGAAAGCCATCAGTAACAGGGTCCCCCAACAATGCAAACCCATACCTTTTAAGTGTCTGACACAACAAAGAAAAAGACTCTTTGTTCGCAATGACCGAACCGCAGGCGAGTAAATAGACGAGAGATCCAGGTACCAACCGGCCGAAAGGTTCCAAAAGGGTGTCAAGAACCTTTGACAAAATCAGTAAAGTTCATGGAACTGCCGGCGAACTTACCTGGTCAACCGGCGCTGAGAATTCTTTGAGGTTCTCATCTTTCCCCACGAAAAGGTCGCCTGTGTCTTCGTCCGTGTGATTGGTGATCACGAAGACCACGCAGTCATAGGTCCGGCGGGGGAGGAGACCCAACGACGACGACACAAGAGCCGGCCAGTTGTCGACCTTAGAGTCCGATCCCAGATCAAATGGAATTTGGAGAACGTCGAGGCCGGTGGGGGAGAAATAATCACGGAGGCTGTGGTCCAGGAGGGTCCCCGCCGATACTCCCTTCAAGGATGCAAGGGAGAGGTTAACAATAAGGGTTGGCTGCGTGGTTACCTGGGCAATCGTGGACAATTGAAATTTCCCGGAAACCTTGAGGCAGTTAGGAAGCACCGCCGCGCCATTACGAGTAAAGCCCTGCAAGATTACTTAGAAAGAATCAATGCCGAACAGATGACTCACCACATAGCCCTTGAGCGCAGGCTTTTCGCCCTGGTTCTTATTCTTTTGCTCTGACACAGCCCTTTGAATGGCTAGCCAGTAGCAGCCGACGCATTGGAAACGGACGTCGTCGCCAGAGACAATGTCCTGATACGCCGCGGGAACGTCGACGCAGCGAGAACAGACTGCGCGAGGGCAGTCGCTGCATTCATACAGCAGACCGCCGTCAGCGCACAGCGAACAGAACTACGCAGTAATCGGTAAGTCACGCCTCGCAAGAATGGAGTGCCACTCACCGTCGCGCAGCCATCGTCGACGTTCGCCTGGTTCGCGGGGCCATCGCGTTTCTTGTTGTTTGGTAAGTGGCACGCCAGAGGCGACGGCGAGCCGACACACCTGGCCTTGACCCTTCCGCGCGTCGCGATCGCCGTTCGCGTTGTTTGCGTTCAAGCTCGTGTCGTGCGCCGGCACGTCTGTCTGCGGTTTCAACCGTTTGGCAGTCGATACAGCCTGGCATTTGTTGTAAGTGTTGTTACAGGTCAACAGAATAGCGCACTCACCTCTAAAGCGCCAGGGCGCACATCCTCGGCGGCAGTATCCGACCTGCCGCGCTTCACGGCTCCGGCCGGCGCAGGCTGTAGGTTCGGCGTAAGTGAGAAAAGACGACAATGACGATGGCTCACCTCGTGTAGATCGCGCGTTCGCAATTGGATGCGCTCGGCCTTGCCCCCGGTCGTGTTATTCGCGGTCTGTTTAGTGAGCATAGTTGAGGAAGCGATGGCGGAGTTGGATGAGGAAGGGGAGAGGGAATTGAAGGGGTGAGGATGAGCGACGCGTTACCAGCGTTGCGACGCGGTCGGAGTTCGAAGATTTTTGCAATCCGCCCGGGATGCAGCGCCTCACGCGAAACAACGCCAAACACGTTGACGGCCCGCTGACACGCTTAAGAGGCGCGGCATCCTGATTCACACGCACTTTCGCTCTTCCACATTCCTCGCCCCCTCCTTCGTGGATACACTCCCTCGTCGCACTCTTTTGCCGTGCAGGACTGCAGCCTGCGCGGTAAAAAAGTGTGAGACGAGCCTGCGGTCAGTTCAGTCCACTGTCTTGTTCACTGACCTTTTTTTTTCTCGTGCAGGGTTCTCAGTTCGGTTCACTCCCCCCCTCGGTTGGTTCAGAACGGGTACTTCTCCCCGTCCACGGTCAGTTCAGTTCTCATCACCAGTTTTCTAACCCTTCTCGTTTCTTGCTTTTCCAACTAGGTCTTATTCAGGCTCGGGCGGCGGTCACGCGGTGATGTGAGCGCGTTTGCGCTCCTCTCGCGTGGCCCTCTGACGGCTCGGGGGACTCTTCGGCGGTCACGCGGTGATGTGGGCGCGTTGGCGCTCCTCTCGCGCGGCCCTCTGAGGCTCGGGGGATTCTATTCGGCGGTCACGCGGTGATGTGAGCGCGTTTGCGCTCCTCTCGCGTGGCCCTTTGAGGGCTCGGGGGATTCTGTTCGGCGGTCACGCGGTGATGTGAGCGCGTTGGCGCTCCTCTCGCGTGGCCCTCTGAGGGCTCGGGGGATTCTGTTCGGCGGTCACGCAGTGATGTGAGCGCGTTGGCGCTCCTCTCGCGTGGCCCTCTGAGGGCTCAGGGGACTCTATTCGGCGGTCAGGCGGTGATGCGGGCGCATTTGCGCTCCTCTCGCGGGGCCCTCTGAGGGTTCAGGGCCCCGGCTATGTTCGGCGGTTAGGCGGCGATTTTGTGTTGGCCATTCTCTCGCATGCGTTCGGCCGGGTCATGCGGCAAGGTGAGCGGTCGGTTGGCCCGCGCGTTTCAAATTGACTAACGGCAACGTTTTCAGGTCGGGCGGTGACGCGAGCGCACTTGCGCTTCTCTCGCTTGGCCCTCCGCGGGCCCAGGACTGCGGGTCACGCGGCAAGGTGAGCATGCCTGCAGGTAGGTTTCCAATCACCTAACGTTTGGCACCCCTGCTAACGACATTTCGGCAGCATTCAGGGTAGCAGTTAGAGTGACGGCGTTGGGCTGGTTCTTTTTTTGGGGGCAGTGTTTTTGTGTTTTCGCACCTGGAGCCAGACTGAAAGGAGGAGGGCCCCCTCTGGACAGTCTGACTTGCAGCCTTTCAATTTTGTACTGTAGATTTTAAACTGGGCTGAGGGGCAAATG
>JBBPRR010001252.1:0-11944 GCA_038093115.1 Hortiboletus flavorubellus | reverse complement strand
ATCTTTTCTTAATTTTGACAACAAATCTGGCTTTGAAGGAGCGAACATGATAGCTTCTTTGTTTTTGAACTCCTTGGTGTCCTTGGTATTACCAAAGGGATATGTGGAGAAAGTGTCAGAATGTGCAAGCATGCGCACCACTGATTGTGTACAAATCCATTGCATGGAGCATGTCATTTGGCTCTGGATGATGTACCACACAATGTGCACACAGCCCAACATGTTTGATTACTTATGCGTTCTCTCGGATATGATGCATTTTACTTTTATTTTGTTATCATTGCATTCTTTGTTTACCCCGTTAGATAGTTGGCTTGTGTCTACGAGTACTTAACATCCCCGTTTGTAGTTGTCACCTCAGTCCATCTGCCCTGCAAATGACTGAGGTGAGTATCTTTCACATAGATCATATCAGACTTATACTTACTTTGTACATAGCGCTTTGTTTAGGTGAATATCATTTAGTCCATCTGCCCTGCAAACAACTAAGCACTTTGTTTAGTCTAATAGGTTATAAGCCCTGCTGCTTTGCACTACTAAACAAGATCCACTTACTGATACAATGTCATCCACCATCCCTGTCACCACCAATATGCTTTCCAGCAACATACCCAAACTTGATGTCAAGGGTATAAACTGGGCAATCTTCGCTTTCTGTTTTCAGATTGTTGTCGAGGCCAAAGATATGTGGGGCCATTTTAATGGAACTGCAGCTAAGCTGTCATTTGCCACACCAATGACCACCAAGGAAATTGTGGAACACAACAAGTGGTGGGAGAAGCATTACAGAAGTCAAAAAAACATAACGGTGGGCTCATAAAGGCCGAACGGGATGATAAAAGCTGCTTTCCATTGGTCAGTTGCTTTGATATGGACATTGTTATAGTTCCAACAAATGTCAAATTTAGTGAACCAAGTGGAGTTCTTCATTCAATCAATGAGAGGAGGAATGAGGGGGAGCAGGTATGTGTTGCGGACAGTGTGGGAATTTAGGTAATGGTAATCTTGGCGAGGGCAAAGGGAACCATCTTTCTTGGGAACAAAGAAAAATGGTGCAGCTTTGGGAGACTTAGATAGAATGATGTGTCCAGTCTTCAAGTGTTTGTCAATGAAAGCTCGGCAAGCATCTTGTTCCTTTGGGTTAAGCAGATATACTTTGGCAATTTTCGGGACGAAAGAAGGCTTGAGTTCAATGGTATGATCAAAGGAGTGGTGTAGAAGGAGTTGGTTATAAGTCTTTTCAGAGAACACATCTTTGAAGTCCTTACATCAAGAAGGAAGAGAGGTTTCAGGTGGTTTATTTTCTTGAGCAAGTTGGGTGGACAATGTGATCTTGTTGATCGTTTCACTTTTGAGTTCTTGGGGGAGGTACTCACTTGGAGATACATCAACCTCATTGGGATATCGTTCAGTGAAAAGAGAAGAGATTTCTTGGTCAACATCTAGACCAAGTAGGCGAAGGAGATAACATTGGGAAGGTTCTTTGGTGGGATCAGAGGGACTGGGCTGAGGAAATGAAATGGTGTGGGATTTTCAGTCAATCTGGGGATTTTGGGTCTTTAACCACGGCATGCCTAAGATAATCTGTTTACATTTGAGGGAGACAACCATTAGTTCAATAAATTCAGGTCATTTGGCAATGTGGACTAAGGGTTTGGCTTTCCAGAGAATGGTACCCTTCTTGTTTAGGGTTCCGTCGACATTGTAAGCTTCGACAGGTCTAAAGAGGCATTGCATAGGGAAGTTCATGTGGGAGAGGAGCCCGAGATTAATGAAGTTTCCAGTGGTGCCAGAATCAATAAGGGCAGTGGCGACAATGGTTTGGTTTCCGACTTGTAGTTTTACAAGAAAACGGAGAGTGTGTTCATTGTGGGGTGCTATAAGTATATGGTGAAGATTATGGGAAGAAGACATCAATATAACTTTCTGGTTTAAAATTCCTGACTAGTATTTATAACAGCAACTTCCTCTTTTATAGGTTTGGATTCTTTGTAATACATTTGGAGGACTTGGAGGATTTCACCTTTGTCTTTTCCCTGAGTCTTAAGAGAAGAGACAAAAGAGGAGAGAGCAGAAGGCATTTTGGCAGGAGGTGTGGAGGATGATGTAGTTTCTGTGGTACGAATATTCTGAGGGCGATTGATTTGTGAGCGAGGGGAAGGACAAGAGAAATTGTTCCTGGGTTTGGGACATTGGTTGGCGGTATGTCCCGTATTACGACAATGGAAACATTTACCCTCATGAATGTACTTTGCTCATTCTTGAGGGGTGAGTTTGGAGAGGGAGATGGCATCAACATCCATGGCATTAGGGTCTCTGATGGAAGACAAAGATTGGAGGGGGGCGAGGGATCTACCACCTTTCAGGGCTAAGATTCGCATTTTCTGTGTATGAAATGTCTTGGCCTTCTCAATCCACTCTTTGACTGTGGTTGGAATTGTTGCCATAGAGAGAATCATAGTGGCTAGTTGTTGATCCAGTCCTAGAGAGAACTGATCGATGAGGGTGATGTCATCAGTTATTCCAGCATGGGAGGAAAGGTTCTGAAAGTCAGTAATATACTTCTAGAATCCATTGTCGATGACTCCATCAGAGCGACGGAAGGATTTCTGGGTGAGTTTTGAGAGTTTGTGATGAGCAGTGGCTTTGATGTGGAAGGGGAAGAAAGTGGATTCAAAGTTTTCAGTGAATTTATTGAAAGTCAGGTCTGCAGCATTAGCATTGGTATTGGACATCTTATCATATCACATCTCAGAAAAGGAGACTCCTTGTCTTAGACTCATCTTATTGAGTGTGGTCATGATTCTCTGGGAGTCAAGGGTGTAAAGATCTTTGTTGATTGTGAAGTACGCACACATGACTTTAATCCATTGTGTACCATTGGCTGGTTCGCCAGAGAAGTCTGCAGGGAGAGCTGCTTTTAATTCGGTGGGAGCACGAGACATAGGAGCAGGGGTGGTTTCACTGGTCAATGGGTTTACTGGGGTATGAGGAGGTCAGTGTTGCTGTGGAATACTGGGCCCAGGAGTTACTATGGATTCAGGGGCTACGGTGAATAGATTGACTTCTATGTCAGAGGTTTGGTCATTAGGTGGGAGCCCATAGCTTTGGCAGAGGGCTCGACCTTGGTGGTGTGAAATGTTGCTAGTGGGGGTGTCCTACTCCTAAATAGAAGGGATGAAAGGTCACACTCATTCTTTTGTTACGCATTGACCTGCACGAAACCAGTTTCATGCATGCACATAGCAAAGCAGTCACCCGAGAGGTGGAATTCCCACAGCTTCCTGTGGACAATACCTTTTGATACCATAGGGAAAGATAGCCCCTATCATGAGCTACATACCCCTATTTTCCCAGATTTTTCCACCTATTGGTTATTGAGATATTGATTAATCTCTCTAGTCAAACCCTTATACTTGAGGATTACTAGAGATCGCAAGAAGCGAGCTATCTCTCTAGACCAAACCCGCTATGCGGAGAAAGTTGTCTTACGATTTGGTCAGGAGAATTGCAAACCAGTCTCTGTACCTCTTCCTACCAGATATAATCCGAGACCTAACTCTGACCAAAATCAGTCGAACCTCGCTCTTCGCAGTCGCTATCAGTCGGTCATTGGATCACTGTTATACATCATGCTGGGTATCAGACCAGACTTAGCCTACTCTGTCATAAAGATGTCTCAGTTCTCTTCCAACCCTACAGAAGAACATTTGCAAAAGGCGCTCTATATCGTGTGCTATCTATCATCCTCTTCAGATCTTTGCATCTTGTACTCTGGACATGGAGATCAAAATGGCTTATGTGCCTATTCTGATACAGATTGGGCTGGAGATGTTGAAACATCACGTTCTACCACCGGCTATGCCATCTTCTTAGGCAATGGTATTATCTCCTGGCTATCTAGGTGACAACGTCAAGTTACGCTCTCTTCCACCGAAGCGGAATACTGTGGAATGACCAAGGTTGCTAAACAACTTCGCTGGATTCGTAATGTCAATGAAGAGTTACAATTCAAGATAGGTCCACTACCACTCTGTGTCGACAACCAGGGTGCTATATTCCTCGCTTCCAATCCTGCACAAGAAGGTCATACAAAATATCATGCTGTTCGCATGACTGACCACTATATTCATGAATCTGTGAAGTTTGGAGAAATCCGACTTTACTATGTTCCCACAGACCAGCAATTCGCTGATATCTTCACAAAGAATCTTGAAAAGCAGAAGTTTGAAGATGGAAGAAAAGCTCTTCGACTTATCTCCTTTCGTTCTTAACATGGACAGTGAGGAGGAGTGTTGATAATCTGGTATTTCTAATTTTATGTATCTTTCATTTCCTGATACCAGATTCTAGATCGGTCTTTGACCTTATTCTTACACTATTCCATATTACTCATCACATATAGATAAGTTCTTTTCTTGTCTCATGGTCTAGACTATGACATCACCCTTATCTGGTGTTTCATGATGTCATAAGATGTGATACACATTTTACTATACGTTTCACATTCTCTAACATGTTTCATACTTGATACATGTTTCACCCCCATCACGTTTCATATTTGAAACATGTTTCAGGGATAGTGTAGAACACTATATAAGACCAGGCCTTAAGCCCGTCTTCCCTATCCTGTTATCTCAGAATAACACCTCATTATCTGAGAGTTCTTCGCTCCCTCCTCTCACTTAGAACCTCTTGAGCATTAGTCCTCCCACCTATTGCTCTATTCTGAAGATCTATTGTTACCATCCATAACCAATCAGTGAGTGGCTCCCACTGATACCATAATCCCTTCTTGCCCTTGCATAATCAGGATATCTATTGTTCCAATAAAAAGTGCCACCCACCGGCAGGCCTCCGTGGACAGTCAGCAACCAGTGGCCAGAAGGCACAGGCGGATTGGTTCGACACAAGCTGTCAAGGGCTAATGAAAGGGTTGAAGAAAATGACAACGTGATTGTTCTAGCATGGTCTTCGGAGAGGGTTCACTATGGCGAATGATTGGTAGAAAACTGAAGCATGGACAATGAAATCTTCAGGTGGCATGGAGAGTCTGGGAGACAGATGGTCAGAGGCCTTTGGTCGCACCCTGGCCTTACCTTTACTCTTCTTATCTTTTACTGTTTGGAGGGTCTGATTATCTGATGTCATTGGTCAAGACACTGTTCGTCAACCATGTGCCCCATATACATGTCACTGGTAACACACTTTGCCAAGTAGGCATGTACATCGTTACAGAGATTACACAAAATGAAACACATTGTACATTGTACCCACCGCCGCCGATCATCAGCATGACCAAATTCTAAGATCCTTCAGCCTCTATTTACTGTAAGTAGATAAAATGAAATCGCCTTCTATACCCCGCTAGCAAAGCATGAGTTTCAGCGGAAATCGCGCAGTCAAAGGTCTGCCCATCCCGCACCCAGCCCTTCCCAGGAATCCCATTTTCGGCCGCCAAGCCACCTCGTGATACGCTGTCGATCCCGCCGCTCCTGTCCTTGTGCATCAACTTCAATATCCTCGAGGACCCCCTCCCCTGCATCCCCACCTTCCCCTTCCTTCCGTCCAAACGCCAACACAGCCCACCCAATCACGATCATCCCTGGCGGTCGTTGTTCCCCAACACCCGCCAGCGCACACTCCACATCCTCGAGCGTCGACACGAGGACCCTCTGGTCTGGCATCGAGCCGCGCTCGATGATCGCGATCGGAAGATACACCGGGTAAGGAGGGCCGTCGCGTCGTCCTCCGTGTTCGGTCGTCACGAGTGCGCGCACGACCTCGCCCAGCCGCGCGACGCCCATGAGCACGAGCACGGTGCGTGCGCGGTCGTAGCCTGGGAGAGAAACCGTCTTGCCTTGGCGACCGACGCCGGTGCAAACGACAAAGGACTCGGCAACGCCACGGTGCGTCACTGGGATTCCGGCGCATGCGGGTGCAGCGAGCGCGGAGGAGAGTCCTGGAAGGACGAGTGGGGAGTAGCCGTGTGCACGGAAGTAGGCCAGTTCCTCGCCGGCGCGGGCATACACTATCGGATCGCCTTGTTTCAGCTAGATTGATCGTATATAGTGCGTCGAACGAAAAGCGAGTAATAGTAGAGAAGCAGGTGTGAGTCGAAAAGAATATCGTAACCATATCAAGACGCACCCTGACAACGGTAAGACCGCGATTAGCAGCCTCTACGGCTGCCTCCATCATTTCCGACTGCGCACCGTCCGCATTCCCAGGGAATTTGCGCGCAATCCGCACCTCAACGTGCGGCGGAATGAGCTCGAGGACAGGCGCTGGAACGAGTTTATCAGAGAGTACGATGTCAGCGAGTTTCGTCAGTGCCGCGTGTGTTGCGAGTGTGAGAAGAGAGGGATGGCCTGGTCCAGAACCAGCGAGAAGGATGCGGCCTTTGGTGCGCCCGGGAATGGAAAGGGTGAGATCGACCTCGTGTTGCGATTTCTTCTCGTCCGTCGAGAGGATGAGTGCGTTTCCTTCGTGTGCGACCTCGCCGTCCAGAATCTCCTTCATTTCGCGTTCTGTCATCGCCGCAAGCCGCGAAATGGGCCAGTACTCGCTGACCTGGACGACCCACCTCATCTGGCGTCTGGCAGCTT
Source organism: Hortiboletus flavorubellus (assembly GCA_038093115.1). Lineage (NCBI taxonomy): Eukaryota > Fungi > Basidiomycota > Agaricomycetes > Boletales > Boletaceae > Hortiboletus > Hortiboletus flavorubellus. The sequence continues at coordinate 5,336 of JBBPRR010001252.1, read as the reverse complement.
CAACACTGCTTTCCTCTGTGGTGGAATCACCTGGTAGTCTAATCGGGACCGGACTGTTTGGGGTCGTCACAGTGCAGTCCTCGCCTCCTTCACCGTCTGCAGGGGCTTCGTTCTCCCTGGCTAACTTTCCCGCCATCTTTCGGAGCTGCCCAACTTTGGTCACGGCGGCTCCGACGTCCTTGGATAGCCCAGCAATAATTTCCCTCCGCACCCTGCCCCCAAGCCTGCATCCTTCCCTGTTCGTAGTTACACCGATCTGCAGGGGAGTCTTGGACGACGAAACGGGGTCTACGAAGCGGTGTGTTGCCGTAAAGGAGAAGTCACAGAACTCTGGCATGTCAGTGACGTTGACGGGAATATGATGGGCGCGGCATAACCTCGCGAGATGGATCGCGCGGAGGCGTGAAATGGAGGCAAATGGCGAGGTTGAAGTGGTATCTGTGACACATACGAGAGAGATGGGGGTGTTCGCAAGGTAGTGATCCAAGGCTGCCATGTCCCGGCTTGTTCCCAAGGCGTTGGTATCGACGGAACCTGCAGAGGACTCGGGAACGGGGAGATGGTCCCAGTCGATCACCTCGAGTTGGCCATGCTCTGCTCTCCATCTGAGCTCCTCGCAGACCGCCTCAGGACCGCCGTTCACGAGGACCTTGACGACAGCGTCTGCTTCGAGGGAGACACAGACTCTGCTTGCTGCTAATGTGTCACCTCCGACGACGAGAACGGACTTGCTGTGCATCTTGAACGAGAGAATGAGAGACGCCCCGCCTGTAGGTGGTGGAAATGGGTCCATGTCGGTGGTTGAACTTGACGACCATTCTCTTACTTTTTATCTCAGGCCTGTCCGACACACAAGACGTTCCTGCCAAGCGTGATAACATTTTGAGCACTGTGTAGATTACGTCAGCAGGGAAAGAACCCTTGAGAAGTCATGCTCGGCAAAGACCACTCGTGTGGAGCTGCACCGCGTCCATGCAGCTCGTCGACAACGATACTGTGAGCGATCTCCCGGTCTGTAAACGTTGATTCATCGTCGTTGCAGTTTCTCAAACAACTCACTGGGTTGTTTGAGTCGACAAAAGACAAGGGGGCGATATGGCTGACGCACAAACGACGTACGTGGACCTACTTTTCGTTCCTTTCCAAGTGCTCAACGTTGCGCACGTAGTTACTCGTTATGGCGAAGACGCCACGATGGACAGTGTAGGCCCGGACGAGAAAGAGTTCCTGTGTCTGGTCCGTGTCACAAACGGCAAAATGGCCAACTTCTCTACGCACGTAGGTCCCTTGTTCACATCGCACTCCTGCATATCCTGATCCCCATTCCCATCGATTCCTTCGCGTCTTTCGCTATACTCCCTCCTTCCGTGCCACATGTGTCACGATTACGATCACACGATGTGATCATCCTAGGTCACCCCTTCCGATCTCCCGAAATTCCACGCTGCCTACAGTGGCCTCCTCAAAGCGTCTTTCACGGCACTCCGTAAACGGGATAAAAAGCGCGAAAAACAGCGCGCGGAACAGCTTGCAAAACGAAAACAACGCATGGCAGAACCAGTCGTCATCGATGGACCCAAGCGGGGTAACCGCCGGCGGAAGCGGCAGAGAAAGGTGAAGGCGGTGACAAGGCAGGAGCAGGCAAAGGAACGGGCGGCGAAACGGGAGGAGAGGGCGAAAGCGCAAAGATTAGTGTCGTAATCAGAGCTCGGGGATGGTGCTGTTGGCGTAGTGGCACTTTGATCCCCTGGGAGTTTGCCAAGTATTGGAATACTACACCACTCACACTGCGCCGATCGAGAGCGTGTGGTATGGGCCCTGGAACACTATCCTTACCACCCTGTTCCCTGCTTCCGACGGCTTTCAGGTCACTCCTCAACGCAAGCTTGCCGATGAAGATGATAACGAGTCTACAATCCCAGATTTCATCTTCGAGGTTTCGAGAGCCACAAAGCCCGGGGGTCTTAATCTCCAACTCGTTCTTATTGTAGAAATCAAGAACATTCAGCACTGACCAAACGGTGTAGAGCGACTGTTTATGCAACTCTGCAAGCAAGCGAATTCCGCGTCATTTCTGGGCCTTACGATTACGCCATCCAAAAGCGCGGCATTCAGCTGAAGCTACTCGTCATACGGGTGCGCGTATCCCCTTAGCTCGTCACTAGACACTTCATCTCATGGATATCGACCCGGAACGGAACCTGAAGACAGATGGTCGATTTACACGTAGCACGCAAGCCGAACTCAAACTAGATCGTTTATATGCGGTTGGCGTGGTAGATTCCGCAGGGGCGGTTGGAGTCTGGTGTGGAGCTGACTTCAATTGCAGGAGGATCGACACGAAAGGTGTCTTGCCACTGATGGAACGCAGATTCGATTATCAGGCACTGCTCAAGACCGTTCCTTTCCTATTCATTTGACATGACGCAGAGGTACATTGTACTGTTAGATGTAGCGGTACAGAACTAGTAGGAGTCGGAAATTGCGGCGGCGGGTTTACTAGTACGTCCGTGATCATCGTCGATAGTATGACTGTGCGTGGTTTTGTCCTGTTCTAAGTAGGCGTTGTATTCCGTCTTGCCAGCAATTGGTGAGGTGACCGTCAAATATTGTCCACGTAGCAAGGAACTTGGTGGGGCCGATCTCGAGAAACACATTGCCCCTGGTGACAATTAAAAGCCAGAGACTCGAGGTATGCGCGAAATCGCGTGACTTGAGCTTCCAGCGTTCAGGTGATGTGTCTTTGTTAGACTCGTACCAATGGTTGGACGGTTTCAATAATGGTCCGGGGTTAATCATCCTGACCAATTTGGAGCATATCGAGGACCTCACGGAAATTCTCAACGATGACTTTGGACGACGATGACCATGACGGGGTGGGTGGACACACGGACGATCCGAGTCCCAAGCACTGACCTTGGTCGCTCGGACTCGCTCCCAGGTCATCATATCCGAGGGACCTACATCCATCGTGACTCGCATAGAATCCGAGTTGCCGGATGGCCCACGCTTCATCGCGGTCAAAACGTCCACCACGACACACGCCAAAGAGCCCCACGATATCATCAAGGAAGCCCGTCTGCTTGCTTCCATCTCGCATTCAAACGTACGTTGTCGTCTTTGCATGCTATATTACCATGACCCTTGCACCCTAGATCGTCCCGCTTATCAAGCACGAACTATCGCAAAGATTCCAGAATCTGAGCTTGTGGATGCCACACGTCCCCTACTCCCTCGACGATCTCCTCCAATCCTCCCGGTTCTCCCCACACCCCATCATCTCGTTTGGAAACACAGCCTCGCCCTCACCCACACCACGCGAGATCCAATTCGTCGTTCTTGCCAAGTCGATCATCTTTCAGGTTCTCTCTGGAGTGGGCTACCTCCACAGTGAACACGTCCAGATCGCACACCGGGATATCAAGCCGAGTAACGTCCTCCTGACCCCGTCGGGGTGTGTGCAGCTCATCGACTTTGGGATTGCTTTTCGCGTGGGCGAGGATGACGCTGCGAAAGCGAGAGACCTGTGGCCCGAGGCGGCGGCGCGAATGTACTTTGAAGTGTCGACCGGGTATGTGACGTCTCCTTGCCGTCTGAATCGTACTGCTCTACAGTTTATTGCGTGGGCGCTGACGCCCACTCTCTTCTCTTTTGTGTATACGCATAGTCCCTATCGCGCCCCAGAGTTGCTTTTCGGTGCGCGGACGTACGATGCCTTGGCCATCGACGCATGGAGCCTCGGCGTCACGTTTGCCGAGTTCTTCACCTCTCTTTGTTTACGCGTCGACGATGACGATGACGACGAGGACTTCTTCCCGAGGTCTGACCATACGCCACCCGAATCCGAATCCGAATCCGGGTCCGACTCGGGCTCGCGGGTCAGACCGCATGCAGCCACACCTCCCCCGTCGCCGTTCGTCATACCGCAGGGAACACGCTCGCATCCAGGCATACCGACGGGCCGTTGGACGCGATCGAGTCTCTTTGATGGGACGCGTGGCGAGATTGGGCTCGCATGGAGTATCTTCAAGATACGAGGTACCCCCAACGAGAATACGTGGCCGGTACGTCTCACTACCCTTTTCTTTTTTTTGGCTATCCGTTCCCGACGCTCATCTTTTTCGCTTTGATCACCGACGAACCGGTCCGCTTCCGAATCGAATTTGCATTCCCTGCCCCTCCATGGGTCCAGTCTTTCCTGACCCTCCCGGACGCAGGCAAAGTAACCTTTGTCGACGTCGACGCGATAGACTTGGCGTCGCGCTTCCCAAACTTGCCCCCCTCGAGCGCGAGCTCGTTCCTCCACATCGACACCACACACGCGCCCTCCCCCGACCCAGTTGCCTCCCCACTCGACCTTGTCCACCGTTTCCTCGTGTACGAGCCCGCTCGCCGACTTCCCCCCTCCGAAGCCCTCGGTCATCCCTGGTTCAGAGCCGAACCCGGATTGGTGTTACCCACGGACGGTGACGGTGGTTCTACCGGGCACAATTCGCAGATGATTGAGACAGGGGCGGTGGCGCGTTCGTTCACCTTGGAGGGACAAACGCGTACGCTCGGGGATTTGTTGCAGATGTACGTCGCAAGCAAGGAACATTAGTAACATTGTCGTTCTGCGTTGCGATCGTATTCGGATGTATCCCGTTGGTGGCTGCATGCTGGGTGGGGCCTTGGGTGTGCACTTTGCTTGTCCTACCACCTCATAGCCGGAGAAGACTAGAATCAGGTATCATTACAGCGATATCAAACCATACAGATCGTCTAGCAATACATATAAAAAGGGACCAAACGCAACAGAGAAACATTGATCGCGTAACAGAGCGGCAGAGTATGAAAACATCCCTCGAGAACGCGTGTCATGTGGCAGAGGCTGTCACTGGCGTCACTGTCTTCGTCGGGACGAGAACGTGATTGTCGATTGCGATACCTAGCATGAAATCAGTATCACGCAGTGGGCTCAAAAAATACCAAGGCTTACTTTGCGTTGCATTCGCAGTTTTGTAAATCCCGATCAGTCGATGGCTCAGTTCGAACATGTCGTTTCTGTCAATGCCGTGCTCAGGTCCGGCAAGAACGTCATGGGCGTGACCAAACGTACCTCAACGAGATGATGATGAACTGTGCATTCTTGGTCCGATCTTTGATGTAATTGGCAACGATGGAGACGTTTCGGAAGTCGAGCGCAGCGTCGATCTCGTCCATAAAGTAAAGAGGAGTAGGCTTCGCGATCGAATCAGCCCAAGGAAGTCTCGAAAGCGTGCACGACGGTGGACCTTACCTTGAATACGTGGAGGGCGAACACGAGGGCCAGGGAACTCAACGTCTGCGGGTCACGA
>JBBPRR010001251.1:0-11950 GCA_038093115.1 Hortiboletus flavorubellus | reverse complement strand
TAAGTACAAAAGGGTAAAAGAGATATTAAGAAAATGAGTAGTTATGTAGTTGTAGGTAGTAATAAAAGTATGTTGGGAGAAATCATTTTATTTCTCTGCAACCTGTGAATGAACAAATAAGGAAAAATAGAGGTATATACTAGACACTATGGTCTATATGTCCCTCAATTAGCTAAACATTTGGACTGTGGGAATAAGGTGAAAACTCAAATCTCGGATCAAATGTGTAGTATCACATATACAATAACTAAGTATCCATATCCAAACACTTTGGTGCAGGTCAGTGAGATGCCGGAGGAGGTCATTGTTGAGGATCCAATAACTTATCTATGCATGTGCATGTTAATGTGAGTGAAAAATGACAATGAGAATAACATACCTTGGATGAGAGGAGAATGATCACTCGATTTGTAACTTTGCAGATCACAGGAATGGTGTCTGTGAACCCCAATTGCTGACGATTGTGATTAGTACCTCATAATTGACATGAAAATGAAGAGGCCACAAGCAAGATTCGGCCATATCTTGTCCATGATGGCTTTCTTGTCAAGTCTTTCCATGTATTTGGAGAGATTGTCGAGGAGTGCCATATGTGTGCCTTGGTCCAGACTTGCAAAAAGTCAGATGAGTGGGCTGAGAATCGAGTTGGCATATTTATCTGATGACATAGTTGTACTCAACAGCAGAACCAGTGGGATGATCCCTGCAGCAGAGGTGCCACTGAATTCGAGGGTGGTCATGAGGGAAGGAAGGAACGACGCAAATTCAGTAGGGAATGAAGAGGCTCATTCTTTTAGCATGCTGCAGTCATGTTGATGAGGTTAGTACGTCACACAGCATGCGATCACTTGCTGAAGCAATGCATTTTTCTCTGCCTCGCTGCCCCAGCGCAGATTTTGACCAACTGATTACTGGGAAAAAAAAATCCAGAACTGTTGCCTGCTATCTCTGCCATGTCCATCTTCAGGAATATCTGTCATGTGACCCTTGGAGTTCAGGTTGAGGAGCTTCTTGAAGAATTGCAACATGCTGACTGGTATTGAGCCTTAAAATGAAGGCTGAGGTGGTGGGTGCGGAGGTTCAACGGTTTCCGGAGGGGAGTGGGTGGGTAGGATTGAAGACAGAATGCAAAAGGATATGGTGAGACATCTGCACATCTATGTATTTATTTATTCCCACTGCATTTTCTGTGTGCTGCACCTGCCATATTGCTGATATATAACTATGCTTGCCACTGACCACATGGATTTTAGATATCTGTGTCGCACTTTGGCAATTCATGAGCATTCTATTTTGGCAGTTCATGAGCATTCCATCCTGGCAATTCATGAGCACTCTATTTCAGCAATTCATGAGCATTCTATTGTGCATTGTATACTAAAACAACATCTGCTGATTTCTCACTAATCCCCTGTCAATAGTTTGTGACCTACATATATGACGCGTTTTTCCAGAATTTAGCATGGGTGATTATGTCATCTGAAATGTGAAGAATGTGCTTGGAATATAAATTGGCAATTTTGTTGTGAGACCACATAGTCTCTTCTTGGCCGAGGGTTGTAGAGAAAAAGAGTAATATCAAACATAGTGGCCTGGTGCATGTCATGGCATAGTCAGACTGAGCATGATTGACAGCCAACCTGCCTCACAGGAGGCCTGGGTGCTCAGTTGACCCTCACTCGGTCCCCATGCAGTCACCCCCTCAAATGAGGATTGAGCAATGCCGATGCATCACTACACTCTGTCCCAGGGAGTAGTTGGGAAGAAGATCATTGTGTGAAATAAAGTGGCCCGGCAGATGCAATGGCAGGGTCAGACTGAGCCTGTCAAAGGCCAACCTGCCTCACAGGGGGCCTAGGTGCACTGCTGGGCGCTGGGTTTACCCTCACTCGGTCCCCATGCAGTCTCCCCCTCAAACAAGGATTGAGCAATGCTGATGCATTGCTACACTCTGTTCCAAGGAGTAGTTGGAAAGAAGATCGTTGTGTGAAACAAAGTAGCCCAGCAGATGCAATGGCATGGTTGGACCGAGCCTGTCAAGGGCCAATCTGTCTCACAGGAGGCCTAGGCACACTGCTGGGCATTGGATTGCCTATTACTTGGTCCCCATGTAGTCTCCTCCTCAAATGAGAGTTGAGCGATGCATGGCTCAAGACTCTGCTGGGAAGCAGTTGCAAAGAAGACAGTCATGTGAAACAAAGCGGCCCAGTGAACACAATGGCATGGTCAAACCGAGCCTGTCAAGGGCCAACCTGCCTCACAGGAGGCCTGGGTGCACCACTGGGTGCTGGGTTGACCCTCACTCAGTCCCCATGCAGACCATCTCCCCCTCAAACGAGGGTTGAGTGATGCCGATGCTTCACTGGAGAGAGTTGGGAAGAGTGTAGACAAGCAGCAACTTCCAGGTCAGTTTAAAAACTCAAATGCCACGAACTATGAATAAATAAATACATACAATCAAATACCATGATCAAGCAACCATTTTTCCCATGATGGTATAAGGGCTCCAGGCATCCATGTTGTTGTGAGTCACGCCCTGCACATACATACATGGGTGAAGATACCTGATGAGCTTAGCACAACAATGCCAGCCCAAATATTAACATCCACATTTATTCCCAGAAAGATTGCTTGTTAGAATATGAATGCGTGTGCTGGAAGACAGCCTCTGGGTACTGTATGTTTGATGTCCTGCCACTGCCTGCTCATTAATTGATGGCCACTACCTGATTTTCTTGAAATTTTAATGTTAGATCTGGGTGATACACGACAGGAGGTACTAACCCAATGGGAGTGTGTATGCCTACACTTCCACTGATGCCCTCCCATTAGCCATTCATTCTCTAAGCCATTTTGATGTTTCTATGCCCAGTCACCCGATGTGCTTGAGCTCGATGTGAAGATCCTTTTGAAGACGAGAAAAGCTACAATAAAGAGGGAACCAATGGAAGACTGCATTTGGAGGCTTATTGCTTGTCATAACATAATATACACACTTTATATTTTACTTGCACTTTGTTAGCTTGACAACCACAGCATCCAAGGATGCCTGACAAAAATTCCTCCTGTTTTACAATAGCTGCTGTCAAAAACATATGTTTTCAACATGTCTGCATGATAGAAAAAACATGCTTACTTCAGATCTGTAGCGTTGTCCCTCTTTGAAGAAGGATGCAATGACAAGCTAAGGCTCTGCTTATAATATCCGTGCATCAGTCCACCCGATCTCATTACTTCAACATTTACATGTACTTACCAGCACCTGCCATAAGGTATGGTGGCACATCTGCGCATCTATTCCCACTGCGTTGTTTGTATGCCGCACCTGCCACACCTTGCCACCAACCCTGCAAATTTTTATATGTCTGTGTCGCAACCTTTTCGTACAATGCATCGCATACAACCTATGCTTCTGCTTAAGTGGCTCGTGTGTGATGTGCCAGAGAGGTCCACTTCAATTTGCTGATGAACCAGCTGGAGTTTGAGATGTACCACCAAATCAAGAACGTGATTGATGTCAACCCAGCTCTTTACAAGCATCCATTCACGATCAATGCTAAGACCACGGGGGACCCATTTTCTTTGAGCTGGTTAATCTCTGCGTATGTTGTGTCATGTCTTCTTAATAACCAGTGTTTATTTAAGCTTGTCTTCCACAGCATGGTTCACAACCAGAAGGTACTTGGTGCCTGTGGCGAGACGATGCTTTCCAACACCAAGCAGTCTGTCATGATGATAATGCAGGTCTATGAGTACTTCATCTTGCACCACAGGGCCAAGGCATTTGAGTCACTCTTTGCTTCTGTTACTTGTTTGTTCGGTTGTTTCACACTTTTCCATCTGCGTACCGCTGATATACACAAGCTCCTAATGATCTCAGAATCGCGCCGGCACATTGAATATAAAGGACCTGTTGCTCCTTGAAGAAGCTCGTTATTTGATGACACTTCTGCTGGAACACTTTCTGATGCACAAGATTCAGTTTATCCAAGCTGCCCACATGCACACGGGTGCACCAAATGGCTAGGAAAATTTTCTTTCACATTGATGTCGTTGAATAAACTCGATGGTCCACAGCTTGGGGAATTGATGTCTTTGGATCAACTTTGCAGTTTCTGCTGTTTCTCGATGATATTTATCGTCATGATGTATTTGGTATCAAAATACTACACCTCTGATTTCCCTGTAAATAAATAAATAAACAAGTCAGTTGATGTAATTCTAACTATGGCAGCCTTCAGGGTGTTTTCTCGAACAACCAGTTCGATCGATCCACTGGATCCATCAACTGTACAATGAGCAGGGGAATACAATAAATTCTTCTTGGGGTTTCCATCGACTCTCACTCTGGGGTGTGATTGCTGAGGACTGTGGGCCTCCGCTGAGAAGATGCAGCATTTATCTTGCTTTATTCATAAGGCACCTTTCCAGGACACCTTTGAGTGTGTTTTGAGTGGGAAGTGGTGCTGTCATTAGATTCTTGAGGCTCAGTATCGTTGTTTTCACTGGTGCAATCTATAAATTATTGGTTTACGGTGTTCATTTCTCTGTTACCTGTATAAGACATAAACATGGAGAGTTCTGTTACTCTCAGTCCAAACCAGCACCAAAACTACTACTACCAATGTTGTTAGAAAGGTCAAAGATACAATCCAAGGTAAGAGACGCTAATTGATTCTGTGTCGAACTTCAATCTCTGATCTTCCTTGAGGTGGCGCCATGCTGTGGCACATTTAGCAAGTTTCAACACCGGGAATGCTCAAAGGAGTACTAACCTCTGACAATGTCGATGCGATTGAAGACACCCTCTTGCACTTCAGCACCGCATCTGTGGGGATACTGATGCTGTTGTCATCACCACTGTCTTCCTGCGATACCACTGCCATCAGCTCCAAGCTGAGTCCTTGTGTTGTCATAGGGCCATCAGGGATCATCAGGAGCACAACCTTCAACCCCTTATTGAGTACCATCTCCTTTCATTTTTTACCAGTGTCGTGGCGTGTATCACACCGCTGTAGAAATGGGAGGCACCTTTACATGCATGAAATGAAAAAAAAGAAAAGTCAACTGTACTTACCTTGGCTGCCTCAAGGGTACCTGGGTTTGGTAGGTTGGTGAGTTCTTGGTGTGTCTTTACAATGCTACCCAACCCCCTTAGCAGGATAGCTCCTGTAATCCCAGCACCATGAGTTGCATGATGAATGAAACAGGAAAGACTTACTCAGTCCTGTAGACTGCATAGCTCACTTGGTATCTTTGTCCTGACTTGAGTCCATTTTCATATCTGAATTTGGATTGTTGATTGGTTGTAGGTTGATGCTGGTTGCCTTGGCTGCTTTTGTGCCTGGTTTTGATACCCTGTTGAACACCTTCTGGGTGATGTTCTTCTTAGGGTTTGTGGAAGTTCAGAAAATCCATGAGTGATTGAGGGTCCAGGTCCATGTGAATAAACCACAGTCTCTTTAAATGCAAGCTGCACTCCCAACCATTGTCCATGAATGCTTCCTGAGGACAGCCAAAAAACAGCCGAAGCGGAACTCAGTGTTCACGTGATCAAACTCAATACTCAACCGATTGGTTGCCAAAGAGATCGTGCCACCATGTCGCCCACTGCAAAGCCCACCATTTCAAAGGCCAGCTGGAAGAGGAGAACCGCTGTGGTGACCTTTAATCATGATGTGCTTTTTCTGGTGAGCATGTCACACTGTCAAGAATATCACACCTTCAACAAAGCTCTGTAGCTGTTCTACTACAATGCCAGCCTGACATCTTCAACTTCAGTAAGTCTATTCAACCGACTCACTGGCAACCACTGATTGATTGATTTGTGTATTGATTTGTGTATTGATTTGTTTATTACATCAATATATAGTTGATTGGAGCGAGTATGTTCAGAGGCATAGTGGCCGGTTTGACATGTGCAGTCTGGGCGTTACACTTGGACAACACAAGCCATCAGTGTCCCAAGCTGCGCATGACTTCACAAAAGCAATTCTTGACGATTTGGAAATTGTGGACAGGAAGAGGAAAGGAAAGGTGAAGGTCACTGATGCTGAAGTTTTGGAAGTGAAAGAAAAAATAAAAAGGGAACTTCACCGGTAGCTAGGAGGAAGAATGAAAAGCAGAAGAAGCTAGTAAGGAGGGGCAAGGGGACTGCAGTGAAGCAGCCACAGGTGGAAGATCATGAACATGAAACTGAGAGTGGGGGAAAGAGGGATATGGTGGAAAAGGCAAACCAAAAATTCGCAAAGAATTCACAGGACATGCAAGATGTAAGTAATCATGTTGATGGCGATAAATGCAGAGAAAAAACAAGACATAAGGAGTAAATTCTTTCATTTGTATTTGTGCCAGCCTTACTAACTCATTCACCTCATTCTTATTGTGTAGCGCTACTCTCCCAAAAAGAAACACAGAATGGTGCATCATAGAACATCACCAGGAAAAAGTGAAGGAAATGCTGCCTACAACATTTGGAATGCCTGGTTCAGCAAGTTACATAACTTCTGTCACAACTACTTAATCGAAGTTCACAATGTTGACATCAATAAGATATATGATGCTACAGATTTGGATCTCTTGCATAGTGAAATCGACTTGCATAATCCCAATATTATGGAAATATTGGGCCATATCACAATCCTTGGTTCCATCATCCGGCTGGAGAAAGGAGATACTATCCACCTATATGAAGCTTTGACTTCACTTAGCACCCAAAACAAACTAGGCATGCATCGTGCAGTACATGAGAAGATTGATGAACAACAAGAGCAGAATGGTGTCATGGTGTTGTCATGTGTGGCTCTTGGAGAAACATACAATGGGATGGATGTAGAGGGGAAGGAACTGGATGGGGAGGGATGGGGGGGATGAAGATAATGGCTGATGACAGGGAAAACATTTTAGGTGAGAAGGAGAAGGCTAATGAGATCTGGAATTTCTTTGAAGAGATCGGAGAGGATCTTGGCTTGGATTTAGACATCGATCCGATTGCACAAGACAGAAGTACCTTCCAGGATGATAGCACAAGGACATCCACAGATGCAGCACTAAAATACAAGAGAAAGGCATCAATGAGATCGACATCACCAGAGGTTGGTGTTTCAGTTAGTTAGTTAGTTAATCATTGAGAGCTAGTTCAGGAAAGCAATCCCGCCCAGAAACCTGTGTGAAAAACCCTGAAAAAAAACCCCAGGACTAATGACATGAGCAACCACATCCAAGTGGAGCTTCAATTCTCCACAGTGCACCGCATCACTCGCAGGTCATTATGGCTGATAAATCATTCTGTGCAGACAAAGAGCAGGAGATCAGTAGGAATTCAGGGGAGGGGATGGAGATGGAAGGGTCTGAGGAAGATTCTGAGGATGAGATCGAGGAGATTGATGAGGTCCATGACTGGCAATTCTTGGTTAATGTCCTTGCTTGGTATCATGCACAACTCGTTGCCTTATTTGCTGCCTTACTACACATTTTTCAAGAGATTGTATGTGCTACTGAGAGAGCTGAGCTAATCCTCTACCATACCTCCATCCTATCTGGTGCAGGCTGGGTCACTGAACTTTTCAATGGCCACCCAGAAAGGATCCGGATTGAGCTGGCAGTCCACAAGCACGTTTTCAAAGTCCTGCTAAATGAACTGTAGGAGCAAGACTATATCCACTCCAAATTTGTTACCCTCAAAGAGCAACTAGCAATATTTCTCTATGCGTGCATCACCGGCCTATCGGTCAGGCATATTGGTGAGCGTTTCCAGCGCTCTAACAGTACAATCTCCAAGTATGCAGCCGTTATTATTTTGTATATTTGCTGACAGTGATATATAGATACTTCAAGAAACTACTCTTTGCATTGTCTTTGTCTGGCATTTATACGAAATATGTTCAGCTACCACACGAAAGTGATCGTGTCCATCCTTCTATTCACAACAATCTGAAGTACTTTCCTTTCTTTCAAGACGCCATAGGTGCTATTGATGGGACTCACATTGCATGCTTTCCTGCTGCAGATGAAAGGGACACTGCACGAAACTGCGAGGGATTCATTTCACAAAACTGCCTCGTTTGCTGCAATTTCAACATGTAGTTCACCTATGTACTTAGCGGTTGGGAAGGATTCATGGCAGATGCTTCTGTCTACCATAACGCACGGACAACGGACCTCACAATCCCCAATAGAAAATACTATCTTGCTGATGCAGGGTATCCCAATTGCCTGCAGCTGTTGGTTCCATATCGTGGACAATGCTACCACCTGGCTGAGTGGGGATGCGCACAGGCACGGTGCACTTTCTTTCCTTTTTGATGTTTTTTTGGCTCAATAACTAATACTATGACTTAGTCCTGTGAATGCATATGAGTGCTACAACCTCTGCCACACCCAGCTCCACAACGTTGTCAAGCACATCATTGGTGTGCTCAAGTGTCGCTTTCAAATTCTTGTCGTCCCTCCTGAGTATGCAATGGCTATTCAAGCCCACATCCCCCCTGCTCTCTGCTGTATCCACAACGCCATCCGTACTTGGGACCCCACTGAAATAGATGATTTCGAACACATTGTAGGTGCTGCACCTCCTCATGAGTTGGCAGACACAGTCAGCTCACTTGCTGATGGTGTATCCACTAATGCTGACTGGGATTGGATGTCTGCAACACATAAAAAAATTGCAGGTGATATTTGAATTAGTTATACCACAGAACGAGCCCACAGGGGTGAACCAATTCCTATGTAGTTGTAATTCAAAAAACATGTAGTATGTATTACAATACAGAGTTCAAACGCTGCGCCTCATCACTTCAATTCCATCCTTCAATCATGCTTGTCGAGCAGCTGCAAGTTCAAGTGCTGTCGTTAGTTGTAAATATCCATCAGCACAGTCGTGATTGTCATGAAAACATTTGAAAAGAAGAACAACGTCAGATGAGGGAATGATAGTCACATCCAGTTCTACCAGCTTTTTCCTCGCTGCCTGAACAATTGGATGGGAAGCAGAAGTACTAGTTTTGGCGTCCAAGGCAGAGACTGTGTTTTTGATGAGACCACTTTAATCAGAGATTGACTCGCACATATTTTCCAGCTTGTCAAACTTTTCACCCAATTGTTCGGGGCTGAACGTCCCCTTTCCTGCACATCGCTTTCAAGCCGATGAGGTACTGTATGCGGTTGATAACATGCTGCATACAACAGAGTGGTTGTCATTATCTCCTTTCTACTTCAGAGACTGCCCCATATGGGCCAAAATGCTGGAGGACAGTTTGACAGAGCTAATAGATGAGTCGTTGAATAAGGATGGGGCAGTTGGGGGAGCACAGCTTGGTGGTGTGGGGGGAGCGTTGAGATCTGATCGCCAACCAAAGGTCATGTTGGTATAGCCTGAAGATGTGGAGGATGGATGGATGGAACCAGTGGTTGATACTGGATATAAAGGGACAACAGAATGTCCAAACAAAGGGTGGACAACTTGGTCAGCCATTGACTGTGACGGCTGCGACGGCTGAGGAACGGTGGCCATCACCACATTGGTATCAATCACTGAGTATCCAAGGCTGGCACCGAACACCATGCACAGTATGTCCTACACAGTAGACAGCACCCCCACAGTCCCAATACTTCCTCCTCTACTATCACTCTCACTGGTGGGTGACGCACCCACACTAGGCCCTGCAAGGGTACTTGGCGTGCTGATGGTCAGTGTAGAGAAGCAGTTCAAGCTCTTGCCCTTTGAGAGCATGAGGTTCTTCATCGCCTCATAGTGTGGCCAGCCCTTGTTTCGGAAAGGACCTGCATCCTTGTATTTCTGTTGAAGTCAATGTTAGTCCAGGATACACGATCTTATTAGAACATATCTTCATAAATTCATTCCATATGTCTTCATTTTCAGCCCCAATACCAGCCCCTCCATCGAGTGTATACACAAATTCAGATGTACCACAGATCAACGACACAATTTCGTATGTCTTTCTGAGCTATACATAATATCAGATCAGCCAAATATGTGATCAATTAATTGGAACATACACACCCTTTTCCATTTATCCTTGCATGCCATGGCAGTCTTGGGTGCCCCTTTGCTGGGGTTATTGAGGGTGGCAGCAATGGTATTCCAGAATAAAGCCTTGAAATTTAAGCCTTCACCAGCCGATGCCCTGTGGGTGGCAACAAGACTGATGAGGATATTAGTATTGGCTTCTGACCATGATACTTGCACACCGCCACCGTGAGATTGTGATAATGCACCTTTGGAGGGTGATTGTATAAATTTGCGAGCCATAACAATGAAAGAGGAGGAGGGCTCAGGTGAGTGATATGGTGCACTATGGAGAGTTGGAGTTCTGCTTGGATGTGGTTGCTCATGTCATCAGTCCTGGGGTTTTTTTTCAGGGTTTTTCGCACAGGTTTCTGAGCAGGATTACTTTCCCGAACTAGCTCTAAGGCTTTCTAATGCCTTCAATAGATTACAGCATGAATGTACTTCGACGAAGAAGATGAAGCATCTCAGCTTTCAAGCCCCAATCACACAAAATCCATTAGCTTCCATTATGATACTCCAGGGTCCCCCGATTCCATCTATATCTAGTAATCCAATGGATACATTGAACACAGTGGAGGGTAAGAGACCCTCCTAGCTCCCTTCATATATTGTATAACCAACATGTAAACATTTGTGCACCGATCTTGCATAGATCTTGCAGATTCAGATAATGATACCTCTCCTGTCAATGATTCCAACAAGGGCCACAAAGACGAGGACGAAACGATGTCTTCTTTCTAGACAAGACGACGAAGAACCAACCAAAATAGGTGATCCCCAGACAACATGGCTTGTTTCCACGGGCTAGAACACTTTGCTGAAGGAAAGTACAAGAAGTGTACCCTTGGCAGAGTTAGAGGTAATGGATATAATTCCGAATAGGAAGGCAAAATCTAGTGTACCAGGAGCCGTGGTTTGTTCTCCAATCCTCCACATAAGTTTATGGATTGGTTGTTAAAGATGGTTTCAGCTAATGGTCTGGTTAGTAAAGGTGATCTTAGGTGTATTACGCACCTAATGAGCTCAAGATAATGGCAATGGGTTGCCTTGTAACTGTGGAAACTTGTACTTGAATAGTACGAAAGGTGGGCGATTTAGGAACTTGGCCTAGGTTTCGCCTAATGTTAATGATTTGTGGGTAGGGAATTTCTGGGAATATTGCATCCAGAAGTGGTGCTTAGGTAAGCAGAGGGTGATATCAGGTTGCTTAGTCACTCAGCCGGTTATAGCAAACTCGGTCTTGTTGTGTACTGAGGAGTTATAACTAAAGGTCAAAAGTGTAGATTTAGGCTAATCCCTTAGGATAGTAAGTCTAGGTGAGATAGGGGTAGGAGTCCTGTAGGTAGGTCGTCCTAATGAGCCCTAGCAGAGGTTTGCTTAGGGGATAGTTGGTAGTTGACTTGACAGTACACTTAGTAGACTCAAAAAAGTTATTATAACTCAGTCTTATTGTCTCAACCAAGGAGTAGGCAAGTTTGGCTCAGAGAGGCGAAGTGTAGCCCTTATTTGGTACTACAGGACGCTTAGGTTGCTTACTAATAGGGACCAGATGCCTTTTGTTGCCCAAAAAGGAGTTTCTCCCAAAAGGATAGTCTTAGAAACTTGTTCTTTATTTAGGTACAAGTTCTAATAGCCTAGTAGTAGATCTAAACTCCTACTTACTTTGCTCTGGGGTACCCTGCCTTATTAGGTCTTATGAGGTTTCCCAGGGGATCTCTTATCAGATGAGATTATCTGAGATTGAAGATGAACTTCCCTCTGTAGGCCAAAATGCTTCCCTTTATATACATAAATACAGGAGGCTGTGCTAGCCAATCAGAGGGCTTGGTGGCTTATAAATTAAGGCACAATCGCTTGCTAATGCCAGGCACAAGCTGTCAAACCCAGGCACACTAAGGGGAAGCACTTTGAGCAAAAGAG
>JBBPRR010001250.1:0-11953 GCA_038093115.1 Hortiboletus flavorubellus | reverse complement strand
GTGGCTGGCGTCCTCTAGGTAGTACTAGCTACTAGTAGCATCCGCAGTGCCCACCAGCGGGGGTTGGTCCACTCGCCCCTTCTCCGACCTCTAGGATGTTCACCAACTCACTGTCAGTTGATTCACTCGGACCCAGGGGGCTTATACAGTCTATGCTTCAAGTTGTCCGTGCAAGATTGTGGACTGCGTGGCTAGGACAACTCTGGAAGTACCTGGTGACACATTTCTGCCAAATTTACCGCGGGATGGGCGTCTGGGCCACTTAAATGTCTCGCTCTTATGACATTCCACTACTAGGGTAGCCAAGAGTTCGGCGGCCGTAATGGCTTCTTCGCATCACCACTCCGAGGTGCCACCGTAGCTGGTGACTACACTGCGGTGCCAGTGACCGCAACTTTATGCTCTTGAGAGGAGAAATTCCCCTACCACAAGGGTGAGACCACGACGCAGTTTCGTGATACTTCTCTCTGACACCTCTGACATATCTCGCTAGAGCTAATCCTTTCATATTCAGACCTTCTCATCTCATCTCCCAAGACTGGCGATACTACAGTGAAACACGCATCATTAAACTGACTGACTCAGTGGTTTTTTTACGAACCATCACGGTTCTGCGGTTCGGGGAAGTTTGATTCGGTGATTCTGACCGTATGGCCCCCAAAACTCCACTTACGAACCCCTCGTTGGAGAAGTCAGGATACGACAGCCTCCGCGTGCGGCGGCGAAAGAAGGCATTGGTATACTTTGCCACCACCCGTGTGGCTTCCTGCCTCCTGGCTCTCCGCACTTCCTGACCCTGGACCGCCGCAACACCTTTCTGTCGGGGTACATAAGCAGCTCGGTCTCCATTTCGTGACACAATAGTCATTCACGATGATCTATTGGTCTGTACTCCTTTTACTTCTTTCACTCGTTTCTGCCTCCCCTCTTGAATGTTCGGCCCAGACAGCCTGTGGCCAGTTCGATACGATCACATCTGGCTCGTACTCCCTATTAACTGATCTCTGGGGCGCGTCTGCCGCAACCTCTGGTTCGCAATGCTCGACACTAGAATGCGTCAACGGGAACACTGTGAAATGGTCCACAGAATGGACGTGGTCGTGTGAAACTGGCGTCAAGAGCTTCTCCAACATTCAACTCAACGTTGGGATCAACCAGCAGCTCAGCGCAATTTCCACCATGCATGTGCGTATCGCGGCACACATCGTCTTTCGTATTTTCCCACTGAGGTCGATGTCGTAGTCGACCTGGCATTGGTCTCAGAGTAGCCCTGAGTCGGTCGTGGCTGATGTCGCCTACGATCTGTTCACCTCCCACACTGCTGGCGGCTCCAACGTGAATGAAGTCATGATCTGGCTCGCTAATTTCAACGCGGGGCCATTAGCTTACAAGTACAGCAACGACGGCCAAGCAGTCCCTACAGCGAGCAACCTCACCATCGCTGGTCACTGTTGGTAAGCCACTTTCCGGAGATGGTTCGCGTCATAAACCTTGTATTGCAGGGACTTTTACTGGGGTTCCAACGGCTACAACGAGGTTTACTCGTTCCTTCCCGTTACAGGTGCCATAACTTCCTTCAGAGGTGACATCTTCGAATTTTTGACAGTAAGGGCTCACGCTACATATTTTGATCCGTCTTCTGACGTCCGGGTTATGCAGTACCTGATTGACATTGGGTATATCACCCCATCGGAGTATCTCGTCACTGCGCAGGGTGGGACGGAAGCGTCATGTGGAAACGCCGTTTTGAATACGTGCGTGCTGTTACGACCGTCGTACCTCCTTGTCCGATCCCATTCATGCGTTTTCTTTTTCAGTTCGGCTTATAAATTGACCATCAGCTAGCGGCTGGCGCGCGGCATTCAGCGACAACGCGAAAAGGATCCTCGTCCGGTTATGGCTTGGAAAAATTGTACACCCTCTGTAAGTATCTCTGGGCGTTGTCTAGTGTACCTCGCGCTGGTTGTCGACGAGGACCTCGACCCATAAATTCCATGGTGACTACGTGGACACGGTTGATGATCCAATGATCCTGTCCGTTGCTGAGCGCCCCAGAAGTGACGCCCCCGCTTGCCTCTCCATCTACATAACGGTGCTGGACGGCGTGGCAGGTACGCTTAATCGCTTGCTGGCGCATCCCGTTTGGGTCGGTTGAGTTGTCACTCGAAGATTGGGTATTGAAGCTTGAAGCCCAATCTAAGGTCTCTGTGAAACCAAAGGGAACGATGCCTCTTCATGTGTCCCTCGTGGGCTCATTGGGATATACGTATGACAGATTGTCGCATTCGCCGTCAGCTTGGTCGCCCACAGACATAGACAATTTACGTTTATCGATTTTATCCATGGGACGATCTTGTATTCGTCTTGCGCAAGGTTTGGTCCCGCTCCCTTCGGCCACGCGTTCTCGGGTGTTTCCTGCCATTTACATGATGAAACCCCCACAAACTGAATGCAGACGGAAGTATGTAATCCCCCTACATGGACACGCTCGACGGAATCAGTGCGGGTCTCTACTACATATAGCCATCCTCCAGGTACCCCTGAATGCGCAAGTCAAGAGGCTGACGTCGACAATTTGAGGGTTAATTGTGCAAGGGAATCCCGTTGCATTACCACGCCTGACGCCATGGAAATACAGTGAATTCTAACGCACGCAGAGTCTCTGCAGGACGAACAAGAACCGAGAGGAGTATCAATAAGAGGTCGTAACAAATATGAATGAGTTGGTTCCACGCAGGAAGTCAACAGGGGCTTCCAAAACGAGTGAAAGAGCATAAGGATGTAGCTTGGTGGTGCCTATTGTGTGCGGCAGGAGCGGAAAGGAGATGACGGGGTATGTGAGTGTCACCTGGGGTAACGAGAAAGTATCAAGAAACCCAAAACAAAACCGTGGGGCAAAACGACGAGGACGAGCGTACAACGAAAGCGAAAGGATTAGGATAAAATATAAAGGTGGGCAAAAGGGAGATAGTGGAATAGCTAGATAAGAGAATAAGAAAAAAAAAGGTAGTTCTGGTGGGTGAGATCATCCAGTGCAGGTTCAAATCTACACTCAGTCCCTGCCTACGGCTTGTACATACATCCGCTTCCCTCCCAAGTTGCGTCACGAAGCCACCGCGCGGCTCTCAAAATCACAATCGATGGCCTGGGACTGCCCAGAATATCAGGGTCAACGCAGTCACACAGATCGCAACAAGCGTGGTAACCCAGATGGCACGGCCAAGGAGCAGCTTCTTCACGTAAGGTTCGCGGATCGTAAGCGTGCGGAAAGGGGTTGACTCCGATTGGCCCAAAAACACGAGGACAGGATCAAGCTCGTATTGATGTGATATGAGGAAGAGGATGGCGAACGTGAAAGGTAGGAAAAGCTATGAAGCAAAAAGTTATAAATGATCGCAACCAAATTTCTCGAACAAAAGAAAAAGACTCACGAAGAAGCGTTTGGATTTTGGTTGTACATCGAGGAAAATGAGAGAAAACGCGGTAGCCAGCCCGATCCAGAGTATGAGCAACCCCAACACGAGGCGCACAAGAGCAGACAGGGGAGTCAAATTGCCGAAGGCCTTGGCTCTCAGGAAGCGCGGGAATGCGTCTTGCTCCATAGCGCGGAAACAATACTCCTTTTGTGCGTGGAACATATCGGGGATGTGCGCCAACATGTTCAGCTCGCTCTGCGTCGTGGGCTCTTGTGTGCTGCTCAACGGAAAAGTGTGTATGCGCAGCGCAGGAGGAAGATAGATTTCATGATTTTCGGGAGCCCCGACGGTGCCTGCAGGGGAGAGATATCGGAGATAGATGCGTTCCGCGGACGCAACGAGGTCCATCCGGGTGATAGCAGCAGAACGGGGAATAATCGTAGGGGCACGTGAAGCTCGTCGCAGGTTGAATAGTGTGGGTGTGCGTCCTGAAAGTGAGAACGGGGTTGTCGAGCGAGGAGGGTCATATTCGACAGTAGGAGGTGATGCGGAGGTGATTCGTTCCTTATCAACTCCAGGGGTCCGTGGATGCGGGCTGGTTGAGCGACCACCAGCACGTCTCTCGTCACCAGCAAGGAGACCATGTTTTTCTTGGTCGTTCAGCATGTCAGCAGTGCTGGTGGTACTTCGCTTCGCCGCGGTCGGCTGGAGGCCAACGACTGTTCCATATATTGAGCCGCGCCGACGCGCATAGTCCCAGTACTGGGGCCAGTCTTCCTTTATGGTTCGTCCAGATTTGCGCACGTCCTTGAAATAGGCCCTGCAGAGATTCTCATGCTGTTGAACGTCGAGCCAAAAATCTAATATGTCTTCTGCACCCTCGCGCTGAAGAAACAGACTAGTCATAATGGCAGTCAACACGCCACTCCATGTCAGAGGTGAGGGGAAGAACCGACTAGAACATGAACAAGTCAACCGGAGGTCTTGTCCGTCTCGACAGGACCTCTGTAAAGGAAGGGAGTCTGTTCTTGCGACTGTTGAGCCAGTCCTCCTGTTGTCGCTTCTGCTCGTCGTCCATGGCACTGTCGAGGGTGTTTCGGGAGCGGTTCGGACCTGCAGCGGGCAGCCTTGGGACGTTCAAGTCACTGACGAAGAGCGGGTCCATTTCCCATCCCTGGCAACCACGCGTTACATTATGTAATACACTCGGACCACTTGTTCGTCATGTCCGCCATGTCCTCGTTTGCAAAGGCACTCTCACCAGCACTCCGCGAGATCCGTATCCTGTGCTGCCAGACAGCACAGGCTTCGGCGGGCACCCGGTACGTCAACAAGGGCCCCCTTGCCACGAGAAATACTAACTCCAACCCATATCACAGCCAATTCGTCGTCTCCGAGTATCCTCTCATCAAAAAACACAACCCAGACCTGCCCGTCTTGATCAGGGAGGCCACCGGCACCCCCGCACGCGTTTTTGCTCGTTTTGGTGTGTCCAGTGCCCTCCTGTGCGCGTGTCGATGGCTGTGCTAAGGCATTTTCGTAGAGCGTGGTGTTGAGAAGCACGTTGAGCTAGACAATCTATCTTCTTCGGAAGTGGTCTCCAAGGTGTCCCAGCTGCTAAGCGTTTCATAATGTCATTTGCTATCTGTTATGATGACACAATCCACACCCCTTTTGATGACGCCGGCGATTCGGGAACATATCACTCCCGAGAGTCATTACATGGCTCCTTCATGATGCTATGGAATACCCAACACCGCCTCATTGCCTCCAGGAGCGGACGCTTCCTCGCCGCGCGGTAAACTCGTGTCCTTGATCCAGTTCCGAGATGAAAATTGCCGTGATAGCATTCTGGGTTCGCTATTAACACCACACAGGTATCCCATCCACGTTGTGCTACCGCCTCTGAAAAGTGATCAACCATTGAAATCTCTCGCGCAGTGATTCACCCCGCTATGGGAATATCGGGTTTGTTGTATCGTACTCATTAAGTTCGCATTCGATAAAGTTAAGCATAGCCCGTGGCTGCACTTGGATATCCTTGTTTCCCTACTCCCCTCTATTTCGATCGTCCTTCTTCTCTTCCAAGATACCCTCTCCATGTTTTCCAGCCATTTCCACCCCTACGTCGTGATCGTGTTCCAACTTGAGATTTCGTATCAACCAGAATTGATACACTAACACCAGTATCCCACAGACTGACGACAATACTCCAGTAACGATGATCGTCGATGTCTCGGTTGTGCCAAACACACCAGCTTGAGCGCCATAGATACTTGACAAGGTTGAGATTACCCCCGCAACAGAGTTGAGGCACCCGGGGCTTGTGGGATGAAAACGTGAGTGGAAATTACCCTCTCTCACCAGTGTGCCACTCACATGAAGATGCGGTTATTGATCCAGACATAATTTTTCCGCCATCTCCACCACAACCAGATCATTCCGCACGCCCCGATACCTGTGCAGATCCATGCAATGACATATCTTCATCCAAACAACGGTTAATGAATGCGGTATCATCCGGAGAATTGGCTCACAATGAGACATTGTTGACCACGCTCAGAATATCGCTTTGAGGGGATCCCGCTGGCACGTCCTTCCACGACGCAAAAGTGCCTGGGAAGAGTAAGAACCCCGCAAGCAGAATCCAGGTGAAGAACGAGGCAAGAACGTTGAAAAACGGGGAGATATCATCCAGTGCGAGAAGCATGTGTACATAACGGGTCTGCGTCTGACCGTCGTAGTTTGCGGGCAGTGTTGGTCGCTGCGTGCTGTGGTGAATCTCGTTCGCAGCGGGTGGCGGAGATGGGGGATTCGGCAACTTTTCCTTTAGCTTGTGGGCCGAGTGTGGCATCGCAGTGGTCCCAGGTGTACTGGGCTGAGGAACATGCGTGGGCAATCGCGATTTGTGAAGTGATCCCGAGGGCATGTGCGTAGGCGCGGTACCTGCATGATATGGGGTGGACGTGCCAGGGGACGGTAATGTGGCATGGTGATTCCTCTGAGAAGGAACGCCACCGTTCAACGAGGTGTGCGAACCATTCAAGCTCGCGGAGCTTCCGTGACCATACACGGGCTGTGTGATGCTCGATGCATACCGATGCGACGCAGCACTCGGAGGTCGGGACCGAGAACGAGGGTGGACGATGTGATGTGAAGTGGTGGGGGGCTGATAGGAATGATGGCGCGAGAGGTGCGTTGCACTCGAATTCTGGTGAACGCTCGCAGGCGGCTGATGATGGACGGTGTGGTGCGATCCCTGGCGTTGCATGCCCGCAGCTTGGAATGGCGAGGGTGGGCTGTGAGGGCGGACTGGAACGCCGTGTCCTCGCCCTTGCCCTTGTCCCCAGCTGGCCGGATGTGGATGTGGCGCCGCGATCGCGGAGGAAGCGTCGAGCGCTGCGTCACGGGGTAGTTGGGGGAGATCTTTGGTAGGTCCAGACCCCTGTGGCGCCCTGATGCTCCCTTGCCTAGAAGAGCCCCGCTGGGGCTGGGACCGCTGAGGTGACGGGGATCGGGGGGAACCCGACGTCGGTGGACTCGTTCCACTCGGCGAGCTGGATTCCTGGTACTGTGCGTGGGGTGATTCCGGATGGGGGGCGGGCGGATTCCCGGTGCGCTCGACGGACGAGCTACGGGAAGGAGATTGCGGGTGGGGCATGCCCATGGGTTCAGTGGTTCGGCGAGCTGGCACTGGCCATTGTACGGTGTATGGTGGAGCCATGTATTGGTGCCCTGGATCGCTCTGAGACCTTGATTGCTGTCTTGATCTCTGTAGCGCATGAGGGTTACTTGCAGAGGGGTACATTGTCGACACTCGATATGAAGAAAGCCACGACAACTATGTGTCTGCCAGCGAGACTCAGGCCCCGATGCCCCAACAGCACCCGCAGCATTTATCCGGCGAGTGAAACGGGTCCGGTCTAATCCCGTCCACACGTGTTCATTGGCTATTATAAGCCTCTTTCGCCGTACAAAGCGAGCGTGAATCAGCCATATGGTAAAAATCCCGACCCAATCAATCGTCATCAGTGAGCGTGCAAGAGCATACATGCGTTTTCTAAACGTGGTCCCTCAGCGGTGAACCCATATGGATTCAGTCGCGAGACATTCCAAAGCCCGGCCGATCTCACAGCTACTGATGCTATGCAGTCAAATCGATGCCCTGGGCCATGATATTGACCAGATAGATCCATTGTTCATTTAAAATCAGGAGGCCAGAATTTGTGAAGATCATCTGGGCAACCGTGCTGTTAAAAAAGAATTTTCCGACGAGGGTGCCCTCGGAGTTCCATACTTGGACTCCGTCCCCGCACCCTGAATAAATGTTGCCGTCCGTGTCAAGTTGGATGCCGTCTGGGATGCCAGAATCGCTGTAAGCAAAGACGCGACGGTTTACGAATGATTGGGTGTCTGGATCGACGTCATACTGGTAGCTGTCACAGCACAGAGTAAGTGTAGTCGAGAACAAAAGAGTGTACGGGAACTTGCATTGTAGCGGGAAGTGTCTGGTTGTTTCCCAAAGAATCACCGGCCAGCCCCGTGTCGGTCCTGACCATTGATGTGTAAGTCGTCGCAACAGATTCAGCCTAGATATCCCGCTTACACGAATGCAGTTGTGCCGTCTGGGGTCAAAGCAATTCCGTTTGGGCGTACGAATTGGTCGGCGACAACTCGAACTTGACCGGTCGATGGATCGAAGCGGTAGACCTGCGAAGGTAACATCGGTTCCGGACGGGATCCATGCAACCAGCCATAGCTGCATGGGTCTGTCAACTTTGTTCCCCTCTCAGGTCAATGGAGAACTTACGGAGGGTCTGTGAAAAACAGGATATCGGTGCCAGGCAGTACCTTGACATCGTTTAGTGAGTTGAACTGCCTGCCGTAGAAGTTGTCCAGCAGGACGGTGGTATTGAATGGCGGATTGGGATTCACGAGTACAACTGAAGGAGGCAGGAGGGCACGTCCCTCGGTAACGAAGAGAAGATTTCCCTTGTATGGCCCCGTGCCTCCATTTACCATTTGTACATCGTCAGAAAGGTTTAACTGACCAAGTGTCAGCGATTTCGATCTCCTCGTAATATCTATTGTAAACCCTGCTCACTGTCTGGATTGGTGCATTGACTCCGCCCGTGGTAGTAGCAAGGGCATTGTCGACTTCTGTCATGTTAACCATCGAGATGACGCTATTATTGTACCAGCCACTGTATCCAAGAGTACCACCAGCGTAGCTAGCGAAGAACACGAGGTTGAGCTCAGGTACATATATCGGCGCTTCGTGAGCAATGGCAAAGCCTGGGTGTGACGCGACAAGTCGAATGGTTGCATCCACTCCAGTTACTTCGAGGAAGGCGGGGTCAAAGATTTGAATGAACGGTGGGGTGGTGTTTGTGGGATTGAAACCCACAAAAGAGTTGTTTGTACGCCATTGGGGGTAATTTGCACCTACTACATTGTATTCAAGCGGGTTGATGTACTGGGTCTGTTAACAATCTCCTCGCGAGCCTCGGTGGAAAACATACCACAGCACCAGGAGGCAATGTGAGATCTATGGAGTCAGCAGCCATCATCTCTGGCGCCAGAGCAATGGCAATTGCCAACACAGCAAAGGTAGATAAAACCATCGACAGGTAATAGGTCGAGAAAGCAGTTCGTCTTTATGCTGAAAGTCTGTCGTCAGTGCTCAGGCCAAGTGGGAACAAGGTCAGATCCACCTTCTCGAGACACCCCCCCTTAAAGCCCGAACCGGGTTTTGGTCGCTGGGAATCATTCAATGGGGCCGCTCAGAACCCTCCATGCCCGCCTCGAGTTGCACCTCAGATGAGGTGAGATCGTTGTCAAACAGATTGGAACCTTGTCCACCTGTGTTTATTCTTATTTGTTACTACTTCTAGCTAGTACCCTTGATCAACTCTTGTCCCTTCGTGCGCGCGTTTCGCTTCGGGATTGCTCCTCTACCATCAATAGTCCATATGCAACATGTGCGACCGTACAGCTCGTCCGATATGGCGCTGACATGGCCGTATTACCTGGTCAGCGTTTGGTTGACTCTTCCGAGTCTAGTACTAGATTTGAGTCTTCCGCGACAACGTGGGTTCGGGTGGTCGGTAGGTAGTCTGCGGCAATTGGTAGGTAATGTAGATGGCTCAGGTACGTTCATAGTCTTGCGTTCGTACCATTTGTACTGACTTGCCTCGTCTAGCGGTCTTCAAGCTGTATGTATTGAGTCGTTTCAACTCACGACTTGCACCGCTCGTTGTGCCTTCCGTTCCACCTCGTCTCTCATCTTATTTGACACAGTAACCGCCGTGATGGCACTCCCGACTGTCGTCGACATCTTCCGGTCTATCTCGCCCGCCGTCTGGCCTTCTGGCCCAGTATCTCGACATGACGCATTCGTCTCGTTATCAGCGTCGTTTTTATCACCATTAGGATGCTCCTGGTCGTTATGGATTTCAACTGGTATGATGGTTTCGTTGCCCGGCTCTTCTGGCTCGTCTCAGTCTGATTTTCTTCTTCCAAGGGTTCGTGGGCTTGTTCTGACGCATTCTGCAGTTTCGTTGACCGCTTCCTAGCGTCCTCGTGGCCTCTAGATGGTTCCAGTGAATCCTGGAGCTCGCCACATGGTGGTTCATTTCATCATTGCGCGGGGCTGTCGATTGGCCCAGGTGGAGGAAATTACATATTCGCGTTCTTGGCTTGTTTTGGAGGCTGACATGATTCGTCCGTAGTTGACGGCTTCAGCGCGCATCGTTGTTACTTGCTACTGACGCCGTTCGTTGCGCCATCGCTGCTACCTCGTCCATTATCTCTAGCACTCCCCCGACCCTGATGCAAATGGAGCCCGCACTAAATATATATACAACAACGACCAAACTGCGATGCGGCAGTCGTCGGGAGCCATGGAGAGAACACCTCAATCTGCTTACTGCCAACTCAAGTGTGCTTGGCTCGAGAAGAAAGCAGACCAAGACAAGCTATCCGTGCCCCACTTCCTTCACTGCGCCAACTCCTCCTACACCGAGTCCGAGATACTGCTCGCAGAACGCTACGTGTTGAAGACAATCGAATGGAACTTGTTATGCCCAAACCCAACGCACTTCCTCCGGCGTATCAGCAAGGCCGATGACTACGATGTCAAAGCTCGAACCATCGGCAAGTACCTGTTGGAAGTCGGAGCACTTGAATGGCGGTTATTGGCCACTCCTCCGTCTTTGACGGCCGCTGCCTCGATCTGGCTAGCTTGGTTGACTCTCGGCAACTATAAATGGGTAGGTACACGCATTTATGCCCACTGAATGTTGTCTGATTCTTTCCACGAAGTCTGCGAACCTGGCACATTATTCCTGTTACCCCGAGAGCTCCTCGCTCCCCACAGTGAACTTGATGTTGAATTACATACTAAAACCTGTATGACACAAGTTGTTTCATAGAAAGTATGCCAGGAAATGCTTCTTGAAGGTAAGTGTACCTGATACTGTGTGTACTTGGTTTACATGGTGTACAGGTAAGCATCTGGGTATGCGAGTGGGTACTAGAGTGATGAGAGGAGAGTATGCAAGTGTCCTTGAAGGACAACCTCCCAAAGCTGAAAGCTCTCTGCCATGCCAATCATCAACGCTTGGACACAGAAGCTGAGAATGGCGATGTTGATGGTGTTGAGGATGACTCATAGCCACCAGCCATGATCCACTCTCCCTCTCACCTGCAACAATCTAGAATGTTATTTCATTGCATACCCACAGACACCTACATTCAATGCATTTGCATGCATTCTATTATCTCATCATCACAACCACATTTATCTGTTTATTGTGCAACTTAAGAGTCTTACATGTTCGTCAATGCCTCTCTTATTCGTCACTTGTTATGTCTTAGAATCTGGCCATGAAGTGCAATATTGTCGTCGCACATATCCATACTGCCACCTGTGTCTTCCCGAGCATCCTCTGGTATGCGTGGGTCATCTTCCATCTCAGTTCCCGCACCCGCATCACGGCCTGACCCGACTGTCATGTCTGTCCACTCCCTCCAAGTCGACGATCTCGACACTCCTCAATCATTCCCTTGTCATCTCACATCCTGGTGCCCTCAGCCACATTGCGTACCTCTGGGCTCCTCTGAACGATTGTCGTTGTCTGTCGCCCACAAGGTCTTCTGGTCTTGGTGTCGGCAATGCACCTCAACTACATAGCTCCTCTTTGGAAATTGTCAGGCAGCCCTGGCCCTGGCCAACCAATATTTCAGGCCGGGCCGGATGCACCACTAGCACTGACGGTGTTGTTAGTTGACTGTATCCTATTCCGCCGGAACATATGTAGAAAGCGAGCAAAAATCAACCATATAGTCAGAATCCAGACCCAGTTAATCGTCATTAGTGAGCGTGCAAGGGCATACATGTGTTCTTTCGACGTGAGTCCGTTCCCTCAGCGTAGAACCTGGGACATTCCGAAGCCTAGCACTGGTGTCATGCAGTCAAATCGATACCCTGGGCCTTGATGTTGACCAGATAGATCCATTGCTCGTTTAAAATCAGG